>JAMKCH010001752.1:0-124137 GCA_023653785.1 Ophioderma brevispina
AATTAATAGCTCTGTAATTAACATGCTACCAATTAAAGTACCTACTTTAGTATATGGTGAACTTTGCAGAAATAGAAATAGATTTGATAGGCAGTAACATTGAGAAATACGGTTTTTAATACAAAAAAGCAGCAGTCTCTGTTCCTTAAATCCTAACTAACCTATTTTTTATTGTTGAAAGGCTGCCCAATTTCAAACTATCTGAAAACATCTTTAAATTATAGAAAGCAACTCCAACATTTTTGCTGTAAAAATGTTTTAAGCTTATATTGCTCATCAGCTCTTGCTTTCAGCACTGACACAAACTACTGTCTAATTCTTGTGCAGAGAGAGAGATTGCAAAATGTTTATATTATGTCCGAAATAAGAGAATATAATTCAATCTTCCTCATAAACATTAAACCTACATCCTCACAGCTTATTAGGAAATATACACAAAACAGCTACATGTAGTATCAAGTGTTTCGTTTTCTTTCCTTCCTGAATCCAATCATGCTAAATCTTACAGTAAAGGGCTACACTTGTCTTTACCATCAAATTGAGCAAAAACATCCTAACATTTAAAATAACCATTCTAGGAAATGGTACTTTTTATCTTGAAAAAAAAAGGAAATGAACCAAATTTGTATCTTTTCACACATATTTCCCAACCCAATGTCTACCAGCCAATTTTATTGGTTATATGCTGGGTTACCATGGTTACATGATGTATTTAGCCAATCAGAGACATAATACTTCAACTTCATCAAGCTTAAAGGATTGTACAGATGTATAGAAGATCTATTTTGATTGCTTATTCAAGATATTACATCATACTGTATCAAATAATGAGCCAATCAGAGATACTGTAAGGAAGATACACAAAAAGTCCTCGGGGGTAAAAAAACAAATCCGATGGTCTGACAACAAACAAGCAAACAATCATAGCCTGCTTGTATGCACACCATACAGTAGTCTCGCCCTAATCAGACGTACCTCACCTTCGTCGGGTCTCCTGACACAGATTCCGTCCAGTCCGGACATTCAATAAACATATTGATGTCAAGTCTGTCAATGGTCAATTTACACTGATTTACCAATTTAAACTCGCTGTCTCTTCTTACTCAAACACACAATTTTAACCTTTCTTTTCAAATCTCCAATTCCTTTCTTTTTTCCTGTTTTATGGTTGGTCATTCATAATATTTTCTGCACAAAATCAAGGAAGTAGCCACAGCAGTAGAGTTTTAATAAACTAATATTTAGCCTATCAGGTTAAGCTCTTGTCTCGGTAAATGTAGGGCTTACCGCCACGTTCCCCTGTCTCTTTTCTTGTCCTCCTAATGCTAATTTCCTCTGAACTTTACAGGCCGACCCAGCTTGGGCGGCCTAGCCACACATAACTCAATCAAGCTCAGGTTGCCATCGTGTTCACCCGACACGGCCATTGCTGACTTTATAAATTTCTCCAAATCCCTCGGTAATCCAACAACCTCAACTGCGGGGACATTTTGCTATTATGGCGGGAGTCTCATCCCTGCTTGAACCCATCAACTTCAACATCCAGGTATTTTACCATCACCACAGAGGCCCTTTTTCACCCAAGTGAAAATAACTCATTCTATGCCAGCACTCACTTTGCAGCCAAATATACAGCCTTTTAGTGCCAAAAAGATTGATAGATTGGCCCAGTTAACAGGACCATCAGAACAAGAACATTCAAGCTTAGAAAGCCCCTGCTAGCTAACATTGGTGTAACAGAGCATCTTTTAGCAAAACTGCTTCCTAAATGACCATTCCAATCAATCAGATCAATATAGAAGATATATTATAATATAAAATATCATAATGCGAGCTGAATCATTGACCCCGGAAAGAAATTTTAGAACCTTTGCTCAACTAATAACATTTAAATATATATACACTTGTCGTGTACATATCCTCTTTTCTTGAATTCCAATTCCTTGTTCTTTTTTTTTATTACAGACCAAGAACGGAAAAATATTGTATTAGACCAGAGCTGACTGAAGTATGATGTGGGTTAAGCTGAAACTTGCATCGAATGTCATCCCGGGTGCAAGTACCCTCTTGTGTTTATTGGTTTGTGCTGCTGTGAAAGCCTCTCAGGCCAACATCTGTCAATTGAAGAACTAAAAGTAGGAACATTGCCTGCATAGCGATGAGACGACAGTGGCGGGTGGGCAGGCAGGCAGTAGAGAAACCCGTACCTGGTTCTCCCCATCAATGAGGAGAGATGGAAGGATGCTTGGATCCGTTATAGTCTGTTGCATCTAGCTTGGACACTCCAGTTCGAAAGTACGGGGCATAATGTTATGCGATCCAATAGCAAAGAGACATAACTGCAGAGGTAGCCGCATTTATGATTCTTCCTTCATTGAGGAATAAAGAAGGGGGAAAGGATAAAGAAGCAACTTTGCATTCTTTTATGTCATTTGCAACTATTTGATATCTTGAAAAATGTGGTATCATGACATAATTTCATATTTTTTTTTCTAATTTAGAGCATGTTGATCGTTTACTTTAAGAGGACAAAAGCATTTGTGCACATTGCACTTTCAAGATTGATCATCTAGCTGACACTTGCATCTCACATCTGTGCATATTATTGCATTGTATAGGGCCTACTGTACATCAAACCAGTAACCCTAACACCCCAAAATACCATGACGTGCTACCATCATGCATGGCATTTTGTGGTATTTGGGGTTCCAATAGCACACCTCCCATATGCTTGCAAACAAGCATACCTTGAAATTCCCGTGGTATTTTGGGGGGTTGGCAGGCCAATGTTTTATGGTATTTTGCAGTATTTCTAGGGTTTCTTATGAAATTGTGGGTGGGGTGTTAGGGATAATGCATCATTACATGCATCATTACTTCAACCAACCATCCAATACAACAATTCTCTGGACCATATTGTGTTTTGATAATTACACTGTACCTAACCTATGAGAATGATATGTACCTTTATTCCATTAACAGAAAATAATATAAAGCACACATAACATTAACAGGTAGGTTGCCAAGTATTATTTATTGCCTGTGCTTTTATTATCAATGTATTTCAGCTTGGAGTAACTGCATACAGCTCAGCCGAAATTCATGCAAATCATTAAATACATCACACAGTTGCTGTGTTATACCAGTATGTTCAAATATCAGTGGCATTCTCCGGATGACATTCTACGAGGGAGTTTCAAAGTGGCGGGATATCAGTGGTATTCTCCTTATTTTTCATTATGCATTGTTGTTTTCTCAGAATTCCACAGGGTTTTGATCCCCAAGCCACCTCCCTCGGCACATCCAATAAAATACATGTCCAGAAAAGATATTCTGTAGTAATGCTTATAAGTCACCAATTTATTCACCTTTATGCATTGTTTGGTAGATTTGTGGTATAATTACATTGTACCTTTGCACCTATAGCCTAGTATACTTTGAACCCAGTTTGTGAAAATCCTGATTGAATGAACAAATTTAGTAATTCTTTAAAAAAAAAAAAAACTAAATTATACATAAGAAAACAGATGAACATTTGAGTTGCATCCCTTTCTCCAAGTATTGGTTCACCAGGCGCTCACATGGTAAAGGTCATCTTCCTTTTCTAATGCTGAGACACTTTTCAGTAAAAATATGGTAACAGTTGGCCAGTATTGCTCACTTTCAAAAGCCATGCTTTGTATGCATGCCACTTCGAGTATCGCTTGACATTTTGCAAGCCCAGTATCACTCAGTCATCCCGCACCAGGTAGGTGTTCTGTGTAACCAAAATTGCAACTCATAATTGGATTCCACACATACTGGTTTCGCCGGACAGCCGAGACTCAAGTCAACACTGTGTCACTTATATCCGTAAGCAAAGTACTGACTCCAAGTTTGTTCCTGGTAGAGTAGCCTACGGGTGTGGACAGGCTGAGGGCAGTTGCCATATTGATAATTGAGAATGTGAGTCTTAAGATTTATTATCTTCCTGCAAAAGTGGCAGTGGGAATGGACTACTTCATATTTCTCCAAAAAAAAAAGATTCCCTAAAAAATCGAAACTAAAAGGTGGGTATGGTAATGGTGGGGTGTGTCCCGGCACATGTGCATGTAAGGGTGAGTGTGTATTTGTGTGTATACAACTTGGAGCATTTTGTTATTCATTTACTTCAGGTTCTCATTCTTAGACACAACAGATTTTGTGCGTTATTTCAGTAGCATTTGCATACCCCATAAGCACCATCTTTTTGGTGGTACGAGTTTCTCCATGTCCGACTGAAGGCGTATATTAGTAATCTTTTTTCCTTTTTTTTTCTATACGGCTTTATTGAAGTCTCATGTTATTTTTTCGCATTGTTTGCGTTGAAGCGGAGTTCACTTCTTTACTAATTCATAAAATGGTCCCTATACACACAAGGTAACCTGACTCGGCTATGCAGGAGTAGGACCTGTAGCGTACTACACTGTAATTGGGTCGGATAGCTATTCATTTGGCTCTACTCTTTATTTTGGAAATTTAAATGCCTATAGACTTTATTAGATTTTTATATCACTTGCCTATAACCTAATAGTCTGTAGACCTCTATAATTGGTTGTCATAGAAAAGAGTGTGAAATAGACCGAAGAAATTAGGTTACTCTTATACTTCTTTTAAACCCTTAACTTTCGCCTTTTCTCTGATGGAGCACATTGATTTCACCGAAATAGCAGTACAAAAAAAAAAGGAGGAAAAAAAAGTGTGCCCCGATGCTGGAAAACAGCTCAGTTAGCATTTAGTAAAAAGTGTATTATATTTAGTGCTGGGATGGTACGTGGCATATTTTCATCGAGCACGGGAAGCTTTTCCAACCTAGAGGACTATTCCGAGTTGAGTCAATGTGCCCTAGTACATGGTCGCAACCATGGCAGATGTTGTGCGCAGGTAGAAGGGAGCGCTTAGAGTGTGAATCTAATGCTATTCAATTCTGTATTTTGCCCTAGGAGCTTGCTGAACCCAACCACAAGAACATAGAAAATGTATGGTAGAAGGGCATCCATGCCCGAAATCGACCCCAGATAGGAAAACACCACAAGTGGTATTTCGCAGAAGTAGGTCGATCCGTGAACTCAAAGTTGCGCTCCAATTGGAGTTTACCAAAGGCATTGTTCCCCAGCTTCCTTTGGCCTCTCGATTAATAATCCTCCAAAATAGACCAGACATATCATTATTTTTGTAGCAAAAAAAAGTATACACTATGACTCGCCACTCTATTATTCTATTCTTACCGTCTCCTTCATTCTGCTAGTCTGCGATTGATGGTTTTGTAACTCTATCGACGACCTTATTGAGAATGCTGCAGCTGCACTAAGAAAATGCAAATAGGAATGGTCCACCACTTTTGATTTGATTCAAAGCATTTCAGTTTCACATCTCGAACACTCAACTTGAGCTTTTTTCAAATTGAAACATATTGAATTGGTATTAAAAGATGCCTTGCGGGGTGCGGGGGCATTTTGAACTGAATTAATGTTTTCGTAACACCTTCATTTCTAACAGCTTGCTCCTTTTTTCCTCTCTTTTGTTTGTTTTCTTTTCGATGATTTGTGTCTACAAAGTGTAATCTGAATTTGTACCCAACCGGCCTTTTTCAATTTGAATATTTTTGAGAACCGCACAATTGAGGGGAAATAGATCACAACTGAATCCAATCTAGTCCAACCCTGGATCGAGCATGTTATAATGAATGACCTAAAAACTTTCCCAACTGTTTAGTTACAATGACGGACATTTGAAAAGGACGAAACCCCCTTTTAAACAAATTGCCACACAAGACTAAGAATGACAAATCATTTTGTCTATCATTCATTTGTGATCTTTTTTCCCTACTAACACAATAAAATCCTGAAATTGAAGAACAAGAATCCTTTTGTGAAACAGGAAAAAGACCCATTATGAATTGAACAAGCCGTAGACCTTATTAGCAATCACAGGAGATAGTCCTACAAAAGTACTGAGCAACAATTTGTGTCGCAAGCTGAGGAGTATGTGTTCTTCCACAATGCATTCTTCCAATCAATTTTTGTCAGTTGTCAATGAGTTTATAGTGACCAAAAGCACCCCAAATAACCAGAACTCATCCCAATCTTGGCAATTTAAGTACTTTTTTGTCACTATAAATTCCATGGACCAACCATGCAAAAGAGTACTGAAATGCATTGTGGGAGAACACTAAACCTCCTTTTGTGGTTCTGGACAACACCCACAGATTTTTAGAGTTGGCACTCCAGAAATACATTCCTAACAAATCCAGACCATATTAAAAATATCTGAAAACCACCAATGGCGGTATGGACGGATTGCTTTTTCTCCCTAAAAAGGGTATGTTGCAGGTCTGGGGGCCGTTGAATAATAGGGTGTACATGTGTATGTATAGTCTATACTTGATGCAAGAAGCTGGAGACCAAAAAAGTCCATAACTGCATGGAAGGCACTTGAAGCTATTAAGTGGACTGTTGGACCAAACCTAACAAAACTCCATATCGGCAGTTATACGTCGCCTAGGAGCTTATCAAATGCATAGGTCTAAACTGTCAGTCGTAGACTAAAATTTTGAGTTTGGCTACTCTTAACTCATGCTAGAAAAAAACTTGACGGGGAAATGTTGACCTTTTTTGACATGTCCCCACCCCCTGTCAGAACCCAGGGGAGACCCTGGGATAATGAATTACATGGTTGTACAGGGGCTTGTCCCCTCCTACAATATACTAAGTTTGACTACTCTAGATCATCTGGAAACAAAGTTATGGCAAAATGTTTACCTTTTTGTGAATTTCTCTTTCTTTACATGTCCCCACCCCCTGTCAGACCTTGGGGAGGTCCCTGGGGGAATGAATTACATGGTTAGTAGGGGGTTGTCTCCCTCCTTCAACAGACTAGTTTGACTACTCTAACTCATCCTGAAAAAAAATTAGGGCAAAATGTTTACCTTTTTGGTGAAATGTTGACCTTTTTTGACATTTCCCCCCCCTGTCAAGCCCAGGGGAGGACCTGGGGGAATGGATTACATGGTTCGTAGGGGATTGTGCCCGTCTACAATATACTAAGTTTAGGTACTCTAGCTGATCGGAAAAAAACGTTATGGGCCAAATGTTTACCTTTTTGGTAAAAAAAAAAAAAAGTGAAATGTTGACCTTTTTTTGACTTTTCCTTCCCCACCCCCTGTCATACCCAGGGAGGACCCTGGATGGATTACATTGTTAAGGGGCTTGTGCCCTTCTACTATATATCTAAGTTTTAGGTAACTCTAGCTCATTGGAAAAAGTTATGCAAAATGTTTTTACACCTTTTGGGTAAGACGTTGACCTTTTTTGACATTTCCTTCCCCACCCCCCTGTCAGACCCAGGGGAGAACCCGGGGGAATTGATTACATGGTTAGTAGGGGCTTTGGTGCCATCCTACAATATATCTAAGGTTGGGGACTCTACCCTCATCTGGGAAAGAAATTATGGCAAAATGTTTACTTTTTGGTGAAATGTTGACCTTTTTTGACATTTCCCCACCCCCTGTCAGACCCAGGGAAGGACCCTGGGGGAATGGATTACATGGTTAGTAGGGGCTTGTGCCATCCTACAATATATCTAAGTTTAGGTACTCTAGCTCATCTTGAAAAAAGTTATGGCAAAATGTTTACCTTTTTTGTGTCCAGACACCCACACACAAACACTTACATACATTACAACATACGTACATCCCGACATGACATTTCTTAAGCCGGATTTTGCTAAGCAATCCATCCAAAAATCAATCAATGGTTGGCTAGAATATGGAACAGTAGTAGTACTACCTTTCAAGATTTATATGTTAGAATTAGAAATGCATTTTCATATACATTGATATGTATGCTTTTCTTTCAAAATCATATTTTATTTCATTCTACATCATGACAAAAGTCCAGACAAATCTGGACCACAGTGTACATAATGCGTCCATTTCTACCACTTGCCCAACCCTGCTTTTGAATGATCTTATATGACTGGCAGTTCAAAAGCAACTCGTGATCATGATGGTGGCATTTGCAAGCTATCAGATTCAAAAGTGCCCATCACAAACACACATCCTACAGAATTTACCTGCTTTTGCTAGCTGAACCCTTCCCCAGTATTTCACCGGCATTTGTCTTCTAAATAGTAGGATAATGCACGATTGCAAAAAAGGCGGTCCCCCCCCCAAAAAAACAAGATGAGTGCATAAACCAGTGATAGAGTATGTCCTATTTGTACTAGAACATCAAAAAACAAGACTAACCACAATAGCTCACAATTAAAGGAGACACCACAACAGCCTGTAATTACAAGCCAACTATCATATCATTACTACAACTCTGAAAGAAATTTACTTTATTTTCAGTTATATAGGGCCCGACATAATAAAAAAGAAGCAATAGGCAAACTTTTAATTTGTTTTTCACAGACCAGACATGATGCATTGCAATTTGTTAACGACCTTTCAACAGCAAATAGGAAATAAGGTCAGTGTTGATGTGTATTTCGCAGTATAATTCACAATAGTAGTCACTTTCAATGGGCGTTCAGCGGGAATTAACTGGTTTAACTCCAACGGTTTTTTTTAAAAACTAAAGTGCAATAGAAACACTGATTAGTTCTATAATTTTTTGGCCCTAGAAAAGCCTTGCTGAATACTATGCACAGCCTTGCCTTTGGGTCCTATCATGGGTTATTAGGTCCTAACAAATGAAGATCTGTCCCAATAACAGGGAACCAATGACCTCTGATTTCATAGCTTGAGTTAACATTATAAGTAGGTATGGTCAGGATGCCATCTACAGGTAATTCTGATCACTGCAAGTTCATTTGCAAAAACGATCAAACTTAACACTTGACTGAAGTACAGAGTAACAATGGCAAGGAGGGGAGATGATGTTTCAACTTACCCTGAACACACTAGAGAAAGGTGTGATTATTGTTAACTATAAAATGATTCATTCATAAGTAACACAAATTCTTCTAGTAGGCACACAGGATTAACATAAGAAAACAGAGTAGATACATGCAACACTTTTTGGTGAGAATCTGTCTATGTCTAGATACATTACAACTCTAATGGTTCTGTGATAGGACGATAGGACTATCTCATGGTTAACATTTGCTTTTCACATATTGTCAGAATAGTAAAATCACTTAGGCCCTCTGAGAGAAGTAGGTTTAAAAACACTGGAGAGTCTGCGATGTATCATTATTGAGAACCGAGATATGGGGCCCTTGTGTCTCATCTCTATTGAGAACAGTCCTATCAGTAAAATAACAAAGTTAGAATGACTAGATGACATAGAGATACAGCTCCCTTATCAAAAATGCAACCATTTCATACTGACGGGAAACATCGGTCCTATAAAGTAGACCATCAGAACCTTTGTTATGACTTTATAGTATACAAGCAAGACGGTAAAAAGCAGGAGTGACTTTGCAATAAATACTCCGAGATTATGTGTCAGTATGACACAATTTTAAGAATATCAGTAACAACAAAAGGAAGGTGAGAATATGAATCATGTTTTATAAGGCAAGTATGCAAAGTCGTTAAAACAATAGCTGCTGTCTGTTGTTGGAAGTGGTGGAGCAGGAGTCCTATTTCCTAGTTCCAAAAATATTATTCTTTTAATTGAAAAATTCTCCATATATTGTTTTTTTTTATTTGGTAATGTGAAATTTCCAACTGCAACAGTAATTTTCAGTGCAAGTACTACATTTTACTATACCACCTGGAAATCACAAGTAATGGCCAATCTTATTCGTTGACAGTAGAGGTCATACAACCTTGAGATTGAGCATGCTGAAATTGGCAATAACCGGTAAATCTACAAGCAATGAAGGACTGAACTTTTTACACTCAACCTTATTGGATTTGGCTTTTTGTTCAGTAGTATACCTGTTACTTCTTGGGTCAGTGGTTCTTAAAGAAGTATGACATCAGATGAACTCTAATTGGGTCAGCCAGGATGTGAGAGGAAAGCCGGGGAGGAAAGTTATTAGTGGAAGTAGAGCAATCACCAACACATCCCAGATTTTGTACCTCTCTCGCTCTTCCCTGCCTTTATCATTTTAGTGACATCAGTTTTATGAGAAAATTTTCATATGAGATGTACTAACCCAAAAGAACTTGGATTGAAATTATTTTGTTGAAAAAATGGTAACTTTAAATCACTGCGCATTTTCAGAAGTCTTAAAATAGGTTTGTCATTTTCTTCTTTAATGAAATATCAGCTCCCCCAATTCACAAAAGAGACAAAAGGATTTAACTTTTTTGCTGATTTTGGAGGAAAATTTGGATAAAAGCTAACACTTTTTTTGGTGGTGTGGTGTTGCGAGTTAATGCCCACATTTACACCACAGGTCAACTTTTTCAAAATGCTCCATATGGGTCTGTTTCAAAATCGCAGACCCTTTGAAGAGTTCAAGGGAATTCCATACATTTTCCCGTTCCCACTTGTGCCTTTTACAAGGATCTCTAACCATAGTTACCATACACATGAAGACTTGACTCAGCTCAGTTCCTTGAGAACCTCTAGCAAACAAAAGCAGGCAGCTATTTTTATTTCAACCTTCTTGAACTTACCAGACTGGATTTTATAGCACTCTGGGCCACTGTTTTCACTTAGCTCCATTATTGCAATCCATTTTACCAATTACTGATGCTATAAACCAGTTTTATTTTAGATTCCTGTCTAAATGTCATATGATATGGTTGCAATTTAAAATTTGTGTGTGTGTGTGTTCTCTCCCCCCCCCCACTCCTTTACTTTTTCAAAATTGAGATATTGGTATCAGAAGAAAGTTCCTATTTTTCTTTTTCTCATTACCGCAGTGAAATTTAAGGCTGGGAATGGTTCCTTTTAAAAACACTGGAGAGTCTGCGATGTATCATTATTGAGAACCGAGATATGGGGCCCTTGTGTCTCATCTCTATTGAGAACAGTCCTATCAGTAAAATAACAAAGTTAGAATGACTAGATGACATAGAGATACAGCTCCCTTATCAAAAATGCAACCATTTCATGCTGACGGGAAACATCGGTCCTATAAAGTAGACCATCAAAACCTTTGTTATGACTTTATAGTATACAAGCAAGACGGTAAAAAGCAGGAGTGACTTTGCAATAAATACTCCGAGATTATGTGTCAGTATGACACAATTTTAAGAATATCAGTAACAACAAAAGGAAGGTGAGAATATGAATCATGTTTTATAAGGCAAGTATGCAAAGTCGTTAAAACAATAGCTGCTGTCTGTTGTTGGAAGTGGTGGAGCAGGAGTCCTATTTCCTAGTTCCAAAAATATTATTCTTTTAATTGAAAAATTCTCCATATATTGTTTTTTTTTATTTGGTAATGTGAAATTTCCAACTGCAACAGTAATTTTCAGTGCAAGTACTACATTTTACTATACCACCTGGAAATCACAAGTAATGGCCAATCTTATTCGTTGACAGTAGAGGTCATACAACCTTGAGATTGAGCATGCTGAAATTGGCAATAACCGGTAAATCTACAAGCAATGAAGGACTGAACTTTTTACACTCAACCTTATTGGATTTGGCTTTTTGTTCAGTAGTATACCTGTTACTTCTTGGGTCAGTGGTTCTTAAAGAAGTATGACATCAGATGAACTCTAATTGGGTCAGCCAGGATGTGAGAGGAAAGCCGGGGAGGAAAGTTATTAGTGGAAGTAGAGCAATCACCAACACATCCCAGATTTTGTACCTCTCTCGCTCTTCCCTGCCTTTATCATTTTAGTGACATCAGTTTTATGAGAAAATTTTCATATGAGATGTACTAACCCAAAAGAACTTGGATTGAAATTATTTTGTTGAAAAAATGGTAACTTTAAATCACTGCGCATTTTCAGAAGTCTTAAAATAAGGTTTGTCATTCTTTAACATAAAATATCAGCTCCCCCAAATTCCACAAAAATGGACAAAAAGTGTTTACTTTTTTTGCTGATTTTGGAGTCCAAATTTTGCTGGTGTGGTGTTAGGATGGGTTTATGTCCACATTTACAACGAACAGTCAACTTTTTCAAAGCCCCCCAAATAAATGCTACATATGGATCTGTTCAAAATATAGCAGACCTTCGGAAGAGTTGAAGGAATACCATACAGTTCCCACTTGTGCCTTTTACAAGGATCTCTAACCATAGTTACCATACACATGAAGACTTGACTCAGCTCAGTTCCTTGAGAACCTCTAGCAAACAAAAGCAGGCAGCTATTTTTATTTCAACCTTCTTGAACTTACCAGACTGGATTTTATAGCACTCTGGGCCACTGTTTTCACTTAGCTCCATTATTGCAATCCATTTTACCAATTACTGATGCTATAAACCAGTTTTATTTTAGATTCCTGTCTAAATGTCATATGATATGGTTGCAATTTAAAATTTGTGTGTGTGTGTGTTCTCTCCCCCCCCCCACTCCTTTACTTTTTCAAAATTGAGATATTGGTATCAGAAGAAAGTTCCTATTTTTCTTTTTCTCATTACCGCAGTGAAATTTAAGGCTGGGAATGGTTCCTTTTAATGTCATGAACAAAACTTCTCGAAATGTGTTTGACCATATTAATTAATTAACACATTGTCCTATGGCCATTCTGCTTCTACTACCTAAATGGCTGGACCTATTTAACTCAAAATTTGTAATTAGATGTTTTTAGTGATATGCTTCCATGCAAGAGGAAAACAACATGAAAAATCAGACCAAGATCAGGTCACCCACCTTTACCTTACCTGATACAATTAAAAACAAAAACCACTTTCAAAAATACTTGAGATATACATGGACAATTGTTCTGCTTTGTACTGTTTTGTACACTTTAAATATTGAAATTTAAAAATACATTAAAACTGAATATGCCCTTTTTCTACTGAAATTTGAGCAATTTAATTTGTCCACACTAATAATTCTTACTGAATTTGTTGACATTTAAAAACAAAAACAGATGGTCCTTCTGCTGATTATTCATGCTTTTTTAACGATTTTCCCCATTTTAATATTGTAATATCGGTGCAGTAAATAAAACTTACAGTTTCGCATTTCATTTAAATCAGCATATGCGCGCAGTGGCGCCACCGCCATTTTGCCCAGTCGTCAGAACATCCAAAACGAGGGACAGAAATCGCTAACCCAGAAAGCGACAAGTGAAACCACGCTAGTATTGCTTTGTGTACAACAGATAACAGAGACATTAGTTTGACCTTCATCGTAGGTAACTTACTTTATGATGGCCATCATTTTCATCAAGATAAATACTGATAGTTAGAAACGGCGTGGTTCATGAAATAAAAAAAAAGACAGGTAATGTATGAGCACTGTTGATTTAGTATGTTTCTTTACAACAAGTCGAAATATACAATAACAATTTCACTGAAGTGTCTTGTCACTCTAAAGAAAGAATGTTCACAATCGTAAATGCAGGACAGTTTGCTCGGTGTAAACATACTGTAGTGTTTGGTTTATTTTCTGCAAATAAAGTTACATGACAGAACTTTACCTCAACAATGTGCATAAAAGGTAGGTGGCAAGGATGGAATGCCAAAGTGGCAATTTTTGTAAGTATTCTTTGCGGGTTTTTTGACCAAATTTCATGATAAGATGTTATAAATTTAGAGATCCAAATACAAAAAAATTGGAATAAACACAGAGATTATCAAGTTCAAAACAACCCCCCCCCCCCAAAAAAAATGTTTACCAAAATAACCATAGTGGATCATGTTCTACGTTATGTAAATGCACTTTAGTACTGCACATGTACGGTGAAAAACTGATTGTTAGGGGGCTTTGGTCACAAATAAGAGGGAGCACAGACACACAAGAATTAATGCAAGGCTCTTGTCAAATACATTTTATTCAAACCGTTTGTTTTCTTAAGTCATTCTGGAAAAAAAAGGCTGTTTCAAAGACACATGATACTATGTTGCCCTTGCAACAAAGTACACCCACAAAACCACACAACTATAACAACCAAAGATTATAATTGCTTAAAATTTGAAATTCATCTCTCAAGGAGCTAACATACAAAGATAAGGTGCCCAGTCTCAAGATTAATATTTATAAAGCATGCATTCAAAAAGGTAATAGTAGCTGATTTTAGAAATCTGACCATCTCAGGACTTCAAAAAGGACAAGGAAAAATAGCTGTATTTTTACACAGCAAGAGCAAACCCGCCTCTTATTTTGCCAAGCCATATATTGTGTACATTGTTGTCTGTTGTTCAGCACTTGGGTTTTGCAATGACAGCCCATAGTCCAGGTCATCGACCTTGGCATGGTATGGGTCCAGGCATTGGCCGCATGGTCACTTTGGCAACCACAGGGCCTTTTGCCATTTACGCCATTGACTCCCATTTGTAAACGCTCTATGCAAATTTAGCGATATAGCAATTAACACCAAAAAGTTGTTTAGTTTGGTGCCGGGTTCTAGTCTATAGTCACTTTGTCTAAAGATGCCTGACCGATAAGCAAAATTAAGGGCCATTTGCATGGGTTCATTTTTAACAATAAGATACAGTGGCCTTTATTTGTAAGAAGTAGCTGTTAAGTCAGATAGACCAATTACGAACCCTTTACATCCTCATTTTTTACAGGCAATGACGACAAATTATTGAAAAACAAGGATAAACATTTACATGATTGTATATTATTGGATTTAAAAACGCTGAAAGGACACATAACAGAAGGGCCTTATGCCGCTTATCACTCATAATAAGCATATGAGATGTACCATTAATCTTGCTTCATCTTTTGAATAAGTTAGGATATATTTATATAAGCCTATATATTTTTATTATTAAAAATTGTAATGCTTTTAATGTGACATATATTTCAAGCATCAAAATGACATACATGACAGACATAATAATACCCGTTATTCAAGGTTAAATTCTTGACATTTTCACCAATCCTAATTCCAGACACTCGGTATTATGCAGATGGCTTAAAAAATGTCACGAAATTTAACTGAAATAAAGGGTATATGAGTCTGTAACATATGTCTTTTGATGCTTGAATTATTTTTTACATTAGGTTGGTTAAACAAAGATAATTTTGCTTTAAACAATTCTTTTCAAATTGAACTGCCGATCACTACATTCAAATATCTCCGTCAAATTTCTTCATGACAAGTTGGACACATATTCAACACGTTCCAACTATGGTTCTCAGCTTTTTGATGCAAAAAGTACCATGCGCCAACAGGTTCAGCTGAGGCATACGCCTGGCCGATTAATGCATTGATTGCAATGATCTGTGATTAATCATAACATCATGTTCCAGTTTAACTGGGGCACAACATTTAGAGCCGGCGGCAACTGAGCGCAATGGTCGTTTGAGGTTAGACGGGGCGCGGCACAGACACAGAGTGCCGCTGCAAGTAAAATTGCTTGTTACGGGCCCAGGGCCTACAGTACACAATCAAATGTTTTTGTTACATTTACCATATTATTCATACTTTCCTTCCATTAAAGGTCCTCAAGCTATAGTTAATTCCACATACCTTTGTACACAACCTTTCTAGATTAAAAACTAGAAATACTTGGAAAGTTTTCTTCTGTTTCATCTCTTTTTCGTACTGTAAATTCTTGAATTACCTAAATCAAGACAAAATAACCTTTGACAAACTTAAATTTACAAGTCGTAATTGTAGCAAGACTAAATTCTTTAACTTAATTTGGAAATAAAAGAACCGAGAAGACCAAAATTTGTGTATAGTGCAGGGTTCGGCAGATTCAGTTTTGAATTGGTTGCTAGTGGCCGGTTGCCGTGCCAGTGTTTTTTTGTAATTGGCTGTCAGACGACGATTATTGGCACAATTTTTTTGAAGGAGGCAGCTGCGGTTTCAAGGAACATTATTGTATTTTTCAAGTGACATTTTGCAAGTCCCAAAATGACAAAATTTTGAAGGGGAGAAAAAAACACACCACTGATGTCTATTGATTTCTTTTGGACTAAAACTAAATTGTGCAGCTACCATTTGAGCAATAATTTCAGGTTATTGGTAAATAATTTGATCAAAATTTCATTTGATCAAATTTAGGATGATTTGATAGCTTTGAGACTCTATGCAAAGGGGCACATTAAAGGCACCAATATAGTTTAAAGAAAGAAATCTACTCTATTTAACCTGACAAGATAGCAACTTGGTGTAATTCTACTCCAAATTCCAAAAAAAATTTGGAAATATTTTTTTTGAATAATTTTCTCAATGCGAGAAGTAGATGATTTTTATTTACTGTTAAATTATGTAGGATATTAAGAATTACAATGACAGGCAGCTATCAGTCCACGTATCGAGTGGTTTCACCAAAAAACGGAATTATATTAACCATACCTGTAGTAATGAATTAAAACTATCTAGTCTGACCATTCACTATCTAAAATTTGCGCTAGTGTATAACCTGTTATGCGATACGGCTGGCACATTTGCGTCATACAAGCCAGAGCAAATACACATTATGAAAGCGTCACATGTGAAAGTGTATGACGCTACTGTGCCATCTGTATCGCATATAGATATCCCATATACACTAGCGCGAATTTCAAATAGCGCATGGTCAGAAAATTTTTTAATTCATTTTTATTGTTAGTATATTTCCGTTTTTCCATTAAACCACTCGATGTGTTCAATAATTATTTTTATAGCGTATATTGTAGAAGTTATTCTTTGTACAGGTTCTCCAACTTCTCCTTTAATTTTTAAGTTGATATTCAAAAGCCACTGCCGAACAACTTCATAATCATTCTGCAGGATTTTTTTACAAGAGCCTTTAATTTTGTGAAACTAAGTCATATAAAATTATTATGAATTCTTTACCAAGTGTTTTAATGGAAAATAGATAATCTGTGCAAAAATTATTTACTGCTAGTAAACAAAATTTCATTAACTATCAAATGCCGTGTGTCTGCATATGAATACTTTTTATTGTAGGTTGTTAAATTGTTAGTGCTGATGCCCTTGCCCTGATGTGCACTATAGTGCTTCTAACTTCCTTGAGTCTGTGACATCAGTGGGTTATGCAATGATCGCAGCATTAAAATGCGGGCATTGTTTCAGAGGGCTGGCATACCCATGCGCGCATATAAAGGCAGCACCAAAATAAAAGCAGCTGTCTGAATGCATCCAGGGAGAATCTTTAAAGTTGGTCAGTTTGTGAATCTTCAGTTTTTGACCAATTAATTTGGATATCAACCAAGCCTGAATTTGTTTAAAAATTAAATATTTTTTATTTGGCATATTTTTTTCCCTGGTGGAATGAGGGAACCAACAAATTTAAATTTTCCAGGTGTTTTCTGTACACCTCTCCAGGCAAATGAATTTGAAGTCAATTTCAGTATGTTAACTCTATGCTCAGTTGAGCTGGCTTAGAAAATGGCAATTATAAATACACATAGACAAATTGGCATTTTTTTTTATTATTCAGACTACTGTACATTCCACATTTTTTTTCAGATGATCAATTGCAAATGCCATTTGTACACTCAAATTCATCCTACAATCATTATAATACTTTGCAAACTCTGACACATACTGTTGTGCTGTTCAAATAATGCATCATCTGCATACTTATGTGAGAGGCCAATTCTAAGCAGTCACCCCAGTTTCACTTCTTGCCCAACTGGATGTGACCTTTGACCTGTGTGACCTTTGGCCTGAGATTTTTTTCTGTGCTCAGGTCAGCAGTCCTTTTTTTGAGTTGATATTGAGGATTCCTAAAATATAGCATTCCATTGTAACTTCAAAACCTAGTTTTCACAACCAGACTTACACGTTGTTAATGCATTATCCTGGCAGCAATATAACACGCAATGCCATCCCCTATTTGGAAAAAGCACTAGCATGACGAGTACATGCAAGTGATTAAAATGCCTCATCTCACCTAGCCCATAATTTCACCAATCCTTACTATGATTCATCTAAGAGCCAATTCACTTATTTCATTCAAAATTTCATGCACTCAACTTCCATGTCAGCATTCTTGACTTCTTGTGTTCAACATTTTAACTGCAGAACACCACACTGAAAGGCTTTCAAAACTTGGCCCAAGTCATTTATAGAGTGGCTCCCCCATAATTCTGTATCAATTGTGATTGCAATTCAGCATGCTAAGCCCGGTGAATGATCACTAGTGTCAAAATGTGCAGCTAATACTACTCATCATAACCATTACAAGACGTCAACAATGCCAGAGAGGCTGACATATATCAGGCCTCCAAGATCATGAACTGGAACATTTTCATCCTCTCTCTCTCTCTCTCTCTCCCTCTCTCTCTCTCTAAAATCCAGGACAATATACTCTCAGCAGCTGACATAATACTCGTCACCTATGCCACAGTTCAAAGACCTGGTAAGCATGTGAACTTGTAGCACTAGCCCATTGGACCCTGGGTATCAATTAAGAAACCAATTCCCTGTTAGCAGCTGACATACTTATCATCACATGCATAGTTCAAAGGCCTGTGTTTAAGTGTGTTCAAAAATCATAGCAATGGTTCAAGAGAAGATAATCAAGTAGTTTCCCAACAATGCATGCTTCCATTGGAAGGTTTGTACAGGTTAGTCCTGTGAATCGTTAGAGATGAAAGAAAAGATTTAACAATGCAAGCTTTGTGATCAGAACGTCCATTTACCAATGTTTATCTCTAACGATTCACATCAGTAGCTGTACAAAAACCTCCATTGGAAGCAAATGCATTGTGGGAAGCTACTGGAATCTTCTCTGCAAAGGGCCAATGGATCTGGTATTAGTACAAAGCAACAAAATGTAAAGCAATGTGAAATTTAGACATGCTCTCCAAGTTCTAGGGATTGCATGTACATGTCCCTAAATTACCCTGGTTCCATGACTCTTTCACAATGGCAACCCCATAATTGAAAAAGTCTATGACCGCATTTTGCAAATACTTTGAATCTGGGATTGCTCTGTACCGGACGTAAGTTTTATGGTAGACATGAAGACAGTACGACTCTGGTCTTGTCGTCGTGAAGAAAAACCAATTATCATGTCTGACTTAATGGAGAATGGATATTGACAGTTGGTTTCTAGCTTTGGTAGTGGTTATAAATTTTGAGCTCCTCAAACTTTTTTACAGTAATTGTTTGAGCAATTTATGAGATGAAAGCGGGTCTTCTTGTGTTAACTTGCTCATACATTGTACCCATTACACATTCACCTAATTTGCAAAATTTTTTTTGCTTCCATTTTGATGGTTGCAAAATTTAATGTAGCCCAAGCAAGATGGGACCCAATTTGAGAGAGAGTATGGACCAATTGATTCAAATAAACAATCTGATGGCTTCTCTTATCCCATTGTGACAAGAACTTCAGCTTTACTGGAATTTTTTTAGGGGTTATAGCCCAAGTTCATTGTCAAAATTGACGTGCCATTTGATGCCAATAGCAATGGTATATTACCATGCAAGGATTTGTACATAGTCACTATGAAAAAAATGGAATAAATAAACAAACAACGGAACTGACCCACCCACTAGTTATTGCTATTGTTGTTTACTCTGTCCACAGGGGAAAAGGGCATCTTCAAAAACAGAATATGGGTTTATCCGTTTGTTAGAAAGGAAATTGTTTATATGCTTAGTTACATGGTCCAAAGCATTTTCAGCCAGCCTGGTTATCTAGGTTTTAATTCATTGCCTTTGCCTCAAATTTTTTCCTATTAATGAACTAGACCATGACACTTAAAGTCCAAGGTCATACTGAAAACATCAAGGGAAAAGTGCATTAGAAGTTGAAGGGGTGGGTATTATTTTCCTTTCTACTCTTCAACATGTCATTTTCCCTTTCAATGATGATGACATTTTTCCTTCATTCCCTACCAACAGATGGCAAAGGATATTTCATTAAATTTTTTCCAGTGTGAGGTGGTCACTTTTTTTTATACACATTATCCATTACACTATCCCCACGCCCCACCCAACAAAGGCTGTATGTAATGTAAAGAAGACAGTTGAAAGGTTATTTTGCTTTTTAATTATTGACAACTTGGGAAAAACATTGTGTGTCAAACTATAGGCAATCAGTATGCCATCCTACATAATCAAATAGTCAGCCACACTGAGAAATAACTATGATTGATATAGAGAGGGCTCCTCTCCTAATCCGCTGACGTCTTTCACCATTGAACGAGTACCTCTACCGCTTTAGCACACGGTGCAAGTTACCAGGGGACCTCTAAGCTAGCTAGGAATTGCCATAAAATCCAAACTTGCAAGTTTTAAAATGATGTTCTGTGATAAATAAGCCTAATCCATATAAAATAGAAAAATTTTCTGAAAAAGGGTGGGTGACCCAATATGGTTCCATTTTCCATATGATTTTCCCCCTGTCCAAATGATGTTCTGTGATAAATCACCATAAAAAAGAAAAATACTTGAAAGGTGGGACCCATCTTTGTTCACATTTTTCATATGATTTCCCCCTCACGTGAAAACATATCACCAAAAAATCCGATTAGAATTGTTTAGTTAAATCAGTACAGCGCTAATTGCAATAAAAGCAAAAAGGACAGTTTTGAGTTCATAAAATCAAAGGACAACATCCATTGTCTATAGTTTAAAACTTAGTGGGCCAATGAGAAAAATAGTCTTAATACAGAAAAATATTTGTGACAGGCTTGCGATATGATTTGATAGAGAGTGACCATGCAAACAAAAAAAGAAGACACCAGAGGGTTGTATGAGTCCCTCCACACAAGTCACAGTTTGGGAAAAAATTTCACCTCAATTAAAGCAAGTTATCCCACAAAAATCAAAAACCTAACTTTTACACTCATTTTCAGCAACACAAAGTGTTAGACTTTAAGGATTTTTTATCATGATTATGAAAAAATATTTTGTGGTCCTCAAACCACTGGAACTTTTTATCCCAAGCACTGACGAGTTAGTACAGTACAGTATGATCGTGTTTAGTACAGTACAGTTAGGCACATTTGCTTGCATAGGGGATTGTCAAACAACCCTCAAGAAGACAAACATGCCTGGATAGATGGTACTGGCAATAGAACGAACAAAAGCATATTTCCTCTAGATAGAGGTCTGAACAAAATGTGGTTGGATTTACATTCTCTTCTTTAGATTTTTTTAATGTCAACGACTTTTCTTTGGTTATCACGTTCAAAACTCTCCATATTTTGCCCTGATGTTGCAAGGTTGCCAGTATGACAAAAATACTTTGACCACCCGGCTGATCCAGCTAATTGTTAAACCCCTTAAACAAAAAATATCAAAAGAGCAAGTCTGAGTGCCACTACCAAGTTAACCGAAATATTAATTCCATTGGAGACACCCAAAGTGAGAGCATGTCAAGTTCCTCTGTGTAGAGGTCCAAATAGGGCATTGAATGAATTATTGCCAGTTTGGTAGTAAGCCAAAAATATTCTAGAGGTACGTGCCCTGAACCTGTCTGAACTTATTACCAAAAGGGTGCAAGAGTTTGCGAATTGTACCATCAACTAGGTGCGGGAATGCGTTACCTGGCCTCTAATTCCGGTATGCGTCCCTACCTAAATCTTATAATGTAAGCTATTAGGTTTGTTTCAAAACCCAACCCATGGTCAATCAATAAGCTAATAGTGTGTATGGAGCTGTATTCCGTTTGTGTTTAGTTATTCCAGGTAGTTTCATTGAGGTCGAGTTGCCTTTTCTATTTAGGTAGGGTACGCATTACCGTATTATAGAGGCCAGGTTGACCTCTTTCGACTCAACTAGTGCAACCCATGTGGTTGTACATGGTCACACTTGGTACTACAATGCAAGCTTGAACAACAAGGGTAGATTGCGCTACATACCACCATTTGTGATTATGGTCTAGCAATGCTATGGCTGGGTTGGCACCTACTTGAAGGCACACTCCTGCTTGCTTGCCTGTGGTATGACAGAAACTGGAGTGCCGCGTCCTTGAAATAGTTTCGTGAACCATAACCCCATACCCCTGTCTAGGGGTGGGGTGCTGTTTGTGGCAAGATTTATTTCATGACTGTACTCCCACTGTAGTCATGGTAGTGTCAACTCTTCTAGAGGAGAGAAACAGAGCTGACTAAAATGGTGGAACTTTCCTAACTGCCCCTACTCTGCACCATGGTTGTTTTGTTGGTCTCACCCAAAATTGTCTCTGTGCTGAACGCATTTATTGACCAGGGAACCACGATAAGCCATCCATACATGTAAAAGATGGACAATTTGAAATAGAATTAGATTGCTCTCTTAACACTTCTTAGCACAATTGGAAATAAAAATGCTAATTAGTCATAGTACCTGTACAACCTCAGCAAATAGGTATTTGACTTTTGTCAAGGCAGTGCTATTCAACTCTGCATCTAAGCTTCAAAATCCTTTACACTGATTTTGTTCATTTAACTTGAAATCTATACTTAATCCACTGCCAAGTGTAGTTTATTATTCCCCTCCTATGCCTGAAATTCTATGGATTTAAAAGACTATGCAGAGATCAGAGTTACAGGACCATAACCAAGTCTTATTTTATAACTGGTATTACCAGTATGAAAAGAAGTACACCAACTTATAAAAAAGGCAATAAAATGACTTCATGGAAATACAGGTATTACTCTTAACTTGGATCATTATCTAAGCTTTCAAATAATAACCATGACCCATTTGCCAAAATAAATTTTTTATTTGAAACATCTGGATCAAAACTCACAGTAGTCATTGAATTACCAAATTCCACATAAAACTGTTGTTTTATGCTATTTTGGTGTAAATACTGATCTCAAGTCTATCTTATGCATCCAAAAAATCCTATGAAACCACTTTTAATATGAACATGCCACTGATAATAGTGATATGGGCAAAGATTACTGTCGGGTGTAAAGATCCACACATAAATTTTTGTATAAAAATACAGTGTTCCCCCGGAATGCTTACTAGTGCTGTCTGCCATTGTGGTTTGTGAATGGGGGTCAAAGGTCACATGGGGTCATCAGAGGTCAATCTGTGTACACCCCATACGAGTCCTTGGGCCAGTGGTTCTTCTGATCGAGTATGAGGTAAATTGATCAATGGGTACACCATGCTTTCATCAGATTGAAAGAAAAACAGGTCCACAATTGAAGAACTGACTCTGGTTGGTAAAATACCCTCTGAGAATACCAGCTAAAACTATCCTTGTAATGTGTAAGTCCCGAATTAGGAATCACCCCAAGTCATGCAACTGGTAGGCTTTTGAATCTGGGTACACAGAGGATATGAAACGGCCATACCATGTCAAGTACAAGCGCAGGGAAGGGATGATAGCAGGACACAGTCACAAAGGAAGCTGTACAGTTCTTGGCATTATTACCTCCAAGGTCTTCTCTGGGTCTATGGGTCAACAGACAACAAGATTGGGGTGAAATGACTTCTGTCCTTGCAACTATCAAATGTCATGTTCAGCGTGGACTACCAAATGTGGAATTAAACCAAATGAGAGACATTCTGTTGAGTATAATGAATATTCATCTGCACACATGTACCGTTAACTGTTGCTGCTTAATCAGTGAGTAATGGAACGGCATACTACTGTGTTGCATATTACACGATGATTGTCAAGACTTCATCTGCCATAATTATGGAAAGAGACATTCTTACCAAAAAACATTAGCACAGTGGAGCAATATATGCCATCTCGATAGAGCTGGGAAAATAATTTAGTTATAAGTGTCTGTAATTTATCAGACAAAAAACAGGACTGGAAAAAATGCCAAATTTCCCAGGAATACAATCCATATTTCCCACCAAGATTGCAAAATTTCCCTCCAAGATTTCAAAATTTCCCTTCCATTCTTATGTATTTCTTTATTTAAAGGACACAAATTTTCCTCCAGTTATCAAAATTTCCTGGTAATGTCATTTCCAGATTCTGCACTTTTTCCAGGCATGGAAAAAAATTATATACCTTGCCCACATGTATCACCAAATAAGAGCATAAGTAAACATCAATCATATCGCCACATTTCCTAGATTTTAACAGATTCTCAGAGACCATCCAAAGTTAAATCACATGGCTTTGACGTGGTAAATTCTGTCAAAACAACCGTATTGATTGCTGCTTGGTTCTGCTTTGCAATGACTTTTACTCATGTGGTAAGGGCCAAGATCACTCTGATGGGAACTACAGATGCTATAGTTTGATCAGATCCAAATAGGCAATAATAAGCAGACCTTGTTTATCAACACACAAAAGAAATTCATTTCTAAAGTTACATTTGGGGACATACTTGCATCATGCATGAAGGACTGTACCGCCTGCATTTTTGTTAAACGTAAGTCCTAGGTGGCTACATCATTTTACAACATTGATTCTTTTGAAGCTTGCCTACTTACTATCGATTAGACTATAGTATGTTGGAACTCTAATTAGAACACATTCCTTGGGATCCAGTACAAACCAAGAGTTTGGAGAAATAAACATTCTCAATTCAACTGTTGGCAGGACTGGGAAAGATCTCCAAGCAAGTAAGAATACATTATAATTTATAAAGACATAGCAGGTCAGAAGCTTCCCTACTGGTGCTGTAAATCATTGGAATATACAAGCTTTGATTGATTTAATAGACAGCATGTGAACACTTCTTGTATGTTCAGCTTGAACTAAGGGCTATCCCACAGCACCTCACATCGATAAGCTAGCCTGTACACCGTTTGATGAAATTTGTTGGAGTTGCGACATTATGGCTAAGTACATCAGACCCGTACCTCCATTCTACAGTGTGCTCTTATTCAGTCAGTCAAATTTATATAAGCGCGCTTTCCAGTGGTCGCAGTACTTGCGCATGTTTGCACCTAAAGGCACCACAGGTGCAACAAAGCACTACAATCACCGACTTGACAGAATAAAAAGTATTATCGTAGAAGTGTACGTAAATGAAACATGCCCAAGCACGCATGTAACAAAGAAATGGTCCAAGCCTACCAGACCAAGTTGGTGAAGCACCACACCAACATTATGCCCAGGAAGAGGAACAACATGACCCTAACACTCCCTGGAAGAAGGGAAGCGGTAATGGGATAGAAGGAAAAGAAGATGGGGCTTGGGTAGGATTCAAACCAGGGGCCTCTGGCTCCCCAGTCCCACGAGGGTGTCGCTGACCCAGCCAGTGATTTCATGACCATAATGTGTTTGTACGATGACATCATCGCATCTTTTTGGACTTAATGCATTTTTTAGCCTCAGCTCAGTGAGTTCTAGTGAGTTTTGGGCATGTTATTGTTAAGTTGGCATGTCCTACCCCCCTGGTGTAAGATGAGTGGTTGTATTTAATCTCATACCCACAAGTAGTTTTTAAAATTGGAAAAGGAAATTTGGGGTTTAAAATACAATCATTGTGGGTTCAATCAAGGACTGATATCACCCAGCAAGATCGAGAGTGTGTATAACAAAATACTGACACAACTAATATCACAAGCCATGTTTCCTGTCTGCGGCACTTTTGAGCTTGGCTCCCTTCTAAAACCTCCCACCAATCTGGACAAAGCATATTGTGGTTGCTTGCTTAGAGCCTGTCAATTTGAGAATTCCTGGGGTTAGACGATGTGATGATCAACCCTAACTGTATGGAACATCTCAAAGGGACATTTCAAAAACTTTCTTTGATTTACAAGAAATTCTGTCACCAGATTTTCCATGGCTAGCAGTAATACATGGTACATTTTCTTTCAAAATTCAAGAAATAAGCCTATCAAATTTCAATGAAAACTTTTGGTATTAGTACTGAGGCTCACAATGCATTGGATAGAGTTGTCCCGTATCGAGCATCTCATAGTGTCTCATAATGGTTGATGTCACTAAAGGTCATTGTTGAATACATAATTATACATTATTGATATGAGGTGTGCTCTGTGCTGATTTGTGCTGTTCAGTAAATTACCCTCTCAGAATCCAATGCCCAATGCTAGACCTGCTTGTACTGTAAATTACCGGGTATAGATTTACACTCTAGGCCTAATCAGCACTTGCTGATACAAGTATGCTGCTCGGTAAACTAGTGAAATGAATTTTGTGCTGCTTTGTGCTGCTAAGGCTTGCTTTGTGCTGCTAAAGCTGCTCACTGGGGCTTAATAACCAAACAACACAAATCAGCACTCTGCTGTAAAATGCTGCTTGGTAAGTTAGTAAAATTCTATACTGCTTTATGGTGCTTCATAAATCACTCCCTAGCCTGTTCTCAAAGAATAATTCTCTATGGTGTACTGTAATGCATGCTTCTGCACACCCCAAAGAAATGAGAATGGCAGTTGGCCCACACATGTTCCCTGCTCTGGTATGTTGTACACACCCCAAAAATGTTGTTTGACAGATGTTTAAAATTTAAATACAGTGTTGATCAGAAATATGTTTTTTTTAAAAAGATAATTAAATACTGGATAGGCCCACATGTAACCAACTAGCATTTGTTTGATGTCAAAACTACAAATTTATGAACATGGGACAGGATATGAAGTGTTTTGGTTTGCCCTCCTGGAGCAAATTCCTTCGTTAGAGGTAATCATCTTGGATAGAAAAAATGCAGAATTAAATTAGAACTGGTCAGTATCATATTATCAGACCTAAATAACATTATAATTAAGTCATTTAAGCACGGATTGAGACTTTTTGCCACTCAATTACATTTCCTAGACTAGAGATCTCTCCCTAGGTGTACATGTATGTAGGAAGGGGGTGATGTTGGAAAGGGAAGGGCAACTGGTATAAACTGGTCCTAAAACTTGATTTGACCCTGTTTCATTTGTAACATTGTAACCCTAACCCTCTAACTTCCTACATGTATGGACTAAATGCTCAGACGGTACTTAGGAACCCTTGCCTGTATGTTGGGCAGAAACCCCTCATAACTCTAGTTCTACAGGGCTGGAAACAATGCCAAATTTCCCAGGAAGTCTGCAGAATACTTATCAATTTTCCCACCTTGATTGCAAAATTTCCTTCTACAATTTCAAAATTTCCCTTAAATTCTTATGTATTTCTTTATCTAAAGGACGAAAATTTCCCTCTGAATAGCAAAATTTCCAAAGGAATTTGGTTCCCAAATTCCTCACTTTTTCCCAGGCATGTTGATTTAGGTTGCCTTTCCCTGCCTGTGAGACAGAGTGGGGTAAACATGCATGCCTGGAAAAAAGTGTGGAACTCTGGAACCACATTCCTGGGAAATTTTGCATTTTGAAGGGTAATTTTTGTCCTTTAAATAAAGAAATACACAAGAATTGAAGGGAAATTATGCTATCTTGGAGGGAAATTTTGATTGTATTCCCAGGAAATTTTGCATTTTTCCAGCCCTGGCAGGCCATATTTTGTGAGCACCAACCACAGGGGTTCTAAATTATAACAGCTGAAGGGCCAGAGAATGACAAACACTTTTTGAAAGTTCCCTACTTGAGGGCCAAATACACCTGAATTTCTTATGTTTCCATTTATATGCTAGAGCAAGTCGAGGGCCAAAATTCAATGGTTGGCGGGCCGGATTTGGCCCGCAGGCCGCTAGATTGAGAACCCCTGACCTACCATATACCACAATATACCAGAGCTTCCATCTTGACACTCTCCCATGCATAGAGCAGAAAATACCACATTCAAAAGTGGGTCCTGTAATTTGTAATTATCACAAGTTACCACAGAATTACAGGGTGGTATCTTGTGGAATAAAGCCTTGTAGGGCTAGCGATTCAAATTTTCCCCATTTAGTCTGTATAAGATGTCAGGGGTTAGAGCACCAAGGTAATGGTACTTTGTGCACAATGGTAATTTAGGTATCAAGTACAAATTGAAGCCCTTCTGTGTACAAACTTGTGCAAAAACAAACAAATATACAAATCAATATAATGAGATAGCCTCTAAGAAGATGGAACTCATCTTGTTTTTTCTTTAGTATTCCAATAATCAAGGCCTGCATCAAAGGTTATAGCGTAATACAGGATGACTGTGATGCATTGATTTTTGTGGTCAAAAGAGTGGCTGAAAGCTGAACTAGGTATTATTTCCTTCATGTGTACTTTGATGTGAGGTTCATAGTTTGTCTAATTACCTGTTAAAGTACTTTTTCAAGTTCACACTGATTGAAGGTCTACATCTCTTGAATCCAAACTTGTGATTTGCATTTCTCAGTTTGCAGCCCAGGCACATTATTTGTTCACTCATTGACTGATAAAAAGAAAATTATTAATGATACAAATCAGTCTGGCATTATCCTAAAGATAAAACTTCTGAACTATCATTTTAGTCAGGTGGACTGTGGATGAGTTTGGCTCTCTTTGTGACAAGACATAGTGTCACCATACATACATATGTACCATACCAATTCTCAAATTTGCATCAAATTCTCTCTCTTGACAACATAATTAAGATTGCAGTTCAGGTTGTTTTGAGTATGAACCAGTTGGAATCACAATCTTACACATGATAAATACTGGTTCAACATCCAAAACACCCAAAACTGACTCTCACCAGTTTCTTGAAGGCCTGTAGAACAACAATTTAGATGATTAAGACCTACTTTATTGCTTTCATATTGTGGTAACTGTATTCTTTCCAATCCAATTAACACTTCAAAGTTTAATTAATAAACTTGTAAATTTATTAGCCTTTCATATCAAAAAGAAATTTCTTTCCTTGCTTTTTTCCCCTTCAATTTCAGACTTAATATTAAAGGTGGGTTGACCCAATCGACAACCCTGCCTCCCCCTTTTACTTCATCAAAAGTGAGATTTTAGTATCAGAAGATATAGTTCATGTACTTTTCTCATTTATACTCCAGTAAAATTTATCAGTTAAGGTCTCAGGAAATGTCTCCTTTGGATGTTATGAACAAAATGTCTCCAAATTTGGTCGACCACATTAATTAACACACACACACAAACTGTCCCATTTTAGTACACATTTTGCTTCTTCTCTCCAAACGGTTGGACCAATTTAACTCAAAATTTGTAATCAGATGTTTTTGGTGATATGCTTCTGTGCAAGGGAAAAACATATGAAAACTGGGCCATAATCAGATCATCCACTTTAAGTACTAGTATTCATTTGTATTACTATTTCAACTATACTTAGAAAATAAAAATCAGGGTTGCCACAATGCCAGTCAGCACTCGGCACTGGTCATCTTTAACCGGCACTCAGTGCTGATGATTGGCACTAGTCTAATTGAAGCACAACATTTTAACTGAAAATACCGAGATTCTTTGAATTTCTCATTCAAAGGTCTAGAAGTATAATCCTTGGAAGTTTAGTATTTTTGATCAAAGGTGCATTTCGTGATTTCATCACCTTCTGTTTTATTCACTGTTCACTACATATCCTTAACACCTATTATGTACACAAAGGCAGCATTTTATAATACCTGCCACATGTTTTGATCGAGATCTCGATCACTTGAGCACAGTAAGTGTTAAGAAAAGCTCATTCAAAAAATAATTGAGTTGATCCCGATCTTGCGGTTTTGTGTTATGAGCAATTGCTTTTTCCCACGGTCCCATAGGCCATTGTGCTGTAATTCTGTCCGTTTACGGAGAGAAAATACAAAATTACAAATTTCTTATTGATACGACCGAATTTGCACGTAAGATTAGCCTTTAGGTACATGTGGATTACTAAGGCTAACGGTTCAGATGATATAAAAATCTCAATTTTTTTTAGGTAAGTCGGGGGGATGAGGTTGTGGATCACGAAGTGCCCCTTTAAAAATGTAAACATTTTCACAGCAGATTTCACTTGACTTGGCAAAAAAAATGACAGTCAAATTTTTCTATCGACAATCTCAAATAAAACTGCTATAAAAATCGATTTGTAGCCACTTACCTATGCGATTTCCCGATCCTGTCCTGTGGGCCTGCGTGCTACTGTGAGAGGGGCTGCCATGACCATGTCCTGGTTGTGGAGGTGGGTGGTGCTGGGTGCTTGGAGCTGGCACCGGTGTTGGAGTCGGTTGTGGCCCTGGTGCCGCAGAGCATGCCGAGGGTGGTGGGCCTTGTAGACACGGTGGTGCTGGATTGGACATCATCGTTCAAAGTGGTGCAGTCCAGCAATGCCTGCATTCACTAAGCGCAATCTGTCTCTGACTGAGTATCAAATGTGTGAGAAATGAGTTTTGGGTCTCCTCCTAGAGATGTACCCAGTGCCAAATACGCTGAACTGAGGATTGTCTCTGTACTGTGGATGACCTCCTTGATTTCTAGTTCAGACTGTTCAAATAGAAACCAACCTCCAGAAAAAAATCGTCCTGCACAACTATGCTGATAACAGCTAGACAAAATCTACTTCTTGCCTTTTTGAGAGTTCAACATCAAGTTTGTATACAAATTTGACTTTAAGAATAAGTTGGTAAGTGGGGAGTTGTTCCGTGAACCGAATAACTACAACTGTTCAGGCTGATTGCGTGCACTGAAGACAGCGCCTGTGCTGCGCTTCGGGTAACTGGGTCACTGGAAACTGTGCCACCAGGCTGGCTAGCTAGTTCGGCCGGCCGAATAGGATGAAACACCGGCGGGGATTTAATCAGGAAAGCCTCCCCTGTTTACCAACAAGAAGCTGCCACACAACACGCGATGTACCCGTAACACATAAAACAATCCGGTTACAAACAAACCGGATAGCTGGCGAAGAATGTTATACAATCATGGTGGAATTCGCAGTCTTGATTCTCTCGCCATGGAAGGGCAGACTATAGTCTACTTGCCTAGATTGTACATGTACCTTGATCACCGCTGTTCTCTGTGGCTGTGTGTAAATGTAGATCATAGTCGGTTTTTCTACGTGAGAGCTATGTGTGTCAAGCAGCTCCTGTTATTGTTGTACCGTGGTACATGCAATGCATGCAGATCTTCACACATGACCGACCAACGAGGTCATGGAATAAGTGACTCGATGCGGGGTAGAAGTAGATTAAAATGTAGGGAACCCGGTTTTTGAATTTAGGTCGCCGGTTGATTTTATGATATGAAGTCTTTTCATTCACATAGATAAACTGCATGTATCGCATAATTTATGATAAATCTGTTAGTATTACAGTTGACGTGATATAACGTGAAATAAACGTCCAGTCTTTGGCCAAAAATAGAGCAAGGCGAGACAAATTGTATCACCATCCCTAAAGAGAAATGATAGCGCCCGCACATGACCTTAAGTTTTCAGGTCATCCACGAACCCTCAGGCTAGTGGAAATTGAGTGGCTTTGAATCCAGAGAGAAAAGCCAATCGCGTTGAACGTAAAGCGGAGCCGATCGGTGGCCTAGTTTTCTCAGCAAATCTAGAATACTAAATTACAAATGAATTGCTTGGGGAAGGGGAGGGGAAGGGTAATCTCGGTAAAAAAAGAGTAGTATGCCAATACGTTTTACGTTTTATGAGGCGAGTGAGTAAGCTCATCTATATTATGAATGAATAATCATGGAGTTATTATAAACAACTCCATGGAATAATAAAACAATGTCACCTATCGCATACCTTTCGACACTTGACAGATTTGTCATGTTATTTGAGGAACAAGATAAACGAAAATTAACACTTCAAAACAAATTAAGTAATTATTCCCTGAATACCCAAACATATGGGAATTTTAGCCACGTTTACTCATTTGTACATATGGTAGATATCTTACCGGTTCAAAGTTGCTGGAAAAAAAATCATATTTCTGTCAATCATATGACGTAATCAATGGTAAAGAGGTTTTTTTAGTGGAAAAGACAGACTTGTGATTTTGTTTGGTGTGACCAGGACTGTGAATTTATTCCATATACTTGCAACGTCATCCAAGCCCAATCATTTCATTTGGTGGCAGCTGGTGGGACCGGGGTGGGACCTGGAAAAAAAAACCACTACTTTGAGCTACTTTGAAAATAAAAAAGTGAAGTGTAATGTTACGTTATACTAATGAGAACGATGGCCGTTTGAAAACGATACACTTACGATTTTTATGAAGATGTATTTTGGTAAATGGAGAGAGGATGAGTCGGGTAATCCCGAACAACATTCGATTGAAGCCATATTAGTCCATTGTAAAACAAGGTTTGGTAAAGATAACCATATCAATGAAAAGTGTAAGCAAAACTCTAAGTAGTATAGGCCTATACATACTATACGGTTTTTTTAATTCAAACCTGATAGAAAAGAAGTTATGATCAAAACAAAAGAAAAAATGGCAACGTTTGGGATAATCCCACACCTCGCGGCTAATCCCGAACGTGGTTTTCAATGGCAGCCACTTTTGGAACAAAATAACATTTTTGTTTCTTGCAACATAAAGTTATGATAATAATGTATATTAAAAAAGCAGAAATGGACACGCCTATATTGGTTGCCATCAGAGGGTGTTTTGAACCAATCCCATAATCCATTGCAATATTGTACTGTACAAAACTCATGTCAGTACTTAGGGATAAAACGTGTACAAGAAACTATAGAAGACCACAAAACCAGTGTCATGCTAAACATTCCTATATGAACTAACACTTTGGGGCGAAAATGAGTGTAAAACTCAGGGTTTTTATGTGTTAAGAATAGGATTTTGGTGGGATCACGTGACCCTATTGAGGTGAAATTTCCCAAAACTGGTGCATTATGGGATTGACTCAATACAACCTCTGGGTTGCCATGGAAACGGGTAGTTTGGGGTAATTACCTAGGAGTTACCTTGGACCGCAGTCTCTCTTATAAGACCCACATCGAAAAGACGAAGAGTAAAGTATGTTCACGCAATAACATCTTGAACAAACTCACTGGCACAAGATGGGGTGCTCGCCCACATACCCTAAGATCGACGGCACTTGCACTGTGCTACTCATGTGCAGAGTATGCTTGCCCTGTATGGGAAAGATCAACCCATGCCAAGAAGCTTGATTCAACGTTAAATGCCTCCTGCCGGCTTATCACAGGAGGCCTCCGTCCAATACCAACGGAAAACTTATACATCCTAGCAGGAATTGCTCCACCAGACATCCGTCGTAGCGTAGCGAGCATGCAAGAGCGTAGATGCCAAGTATCTAAATGTGAAGCACCCTATGTCTGGACAGATACCTGCTGCCAACCGCCTTAAATCCAGAGAGAGTTTCTTAAGGAAAGTCCAACCTCTTGAAACAGTCTCTAAGGAGCTCAAGAGAGTCGCCTTGTGGAAAGAAAGACTTGCCATCCACCAAGTAACATCTATTGGTATTGAACCTGGTGAGCATCTCCTTGGCACTTGCCCAAAGTCTAAACGGTGATGGAATCTATTCTGAGTACCTCTGTCCTTTGTCGGACCCGGTTACATCGGTGTTTCTGTACAAGGTGCATCGCTCTAAACAACCCTAATTTTGTTGATCGACCGTGTGAAAAAAAAATAACGCTTCCAGGTACAAATCCTGGCGGATAGGGCCATCGCTATATCCCCACATTTTGGGCAAATTAGGGGCAGTTCTTGATTTGCAATTCTAACCGTTCCACCAGAATAACCGGTGCACATGTCGCATTGGAAATAACAGAATTTTTAATGTGCTTTCTGTCGGATTCGATGAGGTGAGCCTCCTAGGTATTCGTTGGACGTTCTCACCCACTAAACAACAGGTGCAAAGTGAATAGCGGAACAACTTAGATAAATCTATAAATCTTAGGCTCAATATAATGATGTTCGTCGTATTCAGTTGTGGATTTTTAAGAAACTAAGTAGATATCTAGGAAAACAGATGATGCCCATCCCAAGATATGATGGTTGTAATGGTGATTTTAATTCCAAAGTCGACAAGGACTTCTTCTTATCGTATCCAAACATAGTGGTTCTTAAATATGATCTAGCGAGAGATGGGTGATGGGTACAACGTCTATATGGCTGCTTCACTGAATTTCGCAAAGTCATTGTCTGTACATTGTTGCTTCAACAGTGGACATGCCAAGAGATGTTCCATTGTCTGTGGTGCTGCTCCACAACCACAGTTAGTGTCCTGATCTGCTTCCAGATAGCCCCACTTCTGCAAGGAAACCTTAGATCGGCCGATTCCGGTTCTCAATCTGTTGAGACGTTCGGCCAATGAGGAGCCAGCTCCAGGTGGAAGGTGCTCATCAGGTTCAATACCAATACATGTTACTTGGGAGTCTTTCTTTCCACAAGGCGACTCTCTTAAACTCATTACAGACTGTTTCAAGGGGTTGGACTTTGCTTAAGAAACTCTCTCTGAATTTAAGGCGGTTAGCAGCAGGTCTCTGTCCGGACATACGGTGCTTTTCTTCACATTAGATACTTGGCAGCTACGCTCTTGCATTCTCGCTACATTACGACGGGTGCCTGGTGTAACAATTCCTGCTAGGGTGTTAAGCTCTCCGTTGGAGTTGGACAAAGAGATCCTGTGATAAGCCGGCAGGAGACATTTAACACTGGATCAAGCTTCTTGCCATGGGTTTATATTTCCCGTACAGGGCAGGCATTCTCTGCAAGGGCGAGTGCCGCCGATCTATTCTTAAGGTGTCTGGGCTAGCACCCCATCTTATCTTGTGCCAGTAAGTTTGTTCAAGATGTTATTGCGTGAACATATTTTACTCTTCGTCTTCTTGATGTGGGTTTTATAAGAGAGAGAGTGCGGTCCAAGGTAACTCCTACGTAGACATGGTAGACAGGATTATCACAGTGCTCCAGGCGCGTGTTCCAGACCAGGTTACTTTAAGCTGACGTTTGCGAAGATGGAAAGCACACCCCTGTGTCTTGGATGGATTTGCACGTAGGTGGTTTTCCTTAGAGTGAGTTCATACTAAGCTTTGGTGAGTCTCTCTTCAAAAACTGTGAAGTCTATCCTGTGCGCTAATTCCAAGATCATCTGCATATATAAACATGATAAAACGACAAGTTCCTGCACTCCTAGTTTAGTCGTTGGTATAGATGTTGAACATGAGAGATGCGAGCACCCTCCCTTGGGGAGGTCCATTTTTGAGCCTACTCCTAGCTCAAAAAGAACATCCTGAATATCTATTATTTTTTTTATTTATATCAGGCTTCCGAGTGGTACAAAAAATCTTTGTATTGTAGTTTGTACAGTCATAGTAAAAGTCCCCGGATACAATACAATATTCGTTTTAATATTGTATCGCATCCGGGCATTTTTTTAGCGAGAACGACATCATTGAAACACTGTATCGTTCAGACTGGTAGACTTGGGTGTTTGACCATGTTCAACGCAAGGTTTGGTTTTAGTCAGCCTGATATTTATATAATAATAATATTGAATGGATTTTTTTCGTATGATACTTGAATATATTGCACTCGCTAGAAAAATATCCTTGTATCATACTCAAAGCCATTCAATATCTTTCTCTGGCAAGGTTTTTGCAAGAGTGATTGTCAACCGTCTTACAAATCAACTTGAGAGTACCTTCCCAGAAAGACAATGTGGCTTCAGATCAGGAAGACGCACAACCAATATGCTGTTTGCGGCCAGACAAGTTCAAGAAAAGTGCAGGGAGTAGAATCTTGATCTGTTTGTCGATCTCACCAAAGCATTTGACTCAGTCGTGAAAGGAATTGGAAGATCCTATGTCCACCAAGAGTAGTCAAGATTACCTGCTCATCCCATGATGGCATGATGGCGCGCGAATTACACCTGGCGAATACGTCAGATGCATTCCCAGTGACAAACGGCACCAAACAGGATTAACATAACATAACATAACAATTAGCATTTGTATTCCATCTAGATCATAGCGCAAGTGACACAGCCACAAGTTAGCATGGGAAAAGGTGAGTCTTAAGATTACAACGAAATTGAGAGATATTGTCAGTTTCTCTTATAGTACGAGGGAGATTGTTCCAAGACTGTGGACCAGCGACGCTGAAAGACGTTTGCCCTACGACCTTGTTTTTTTAGTTACATTAAGGCGGGTAATGTCTTGAGCAGAACGCAGCGTTCTTTGAGGAGCATATGGCGACAGCAGATTGGATAAACAAGCAGGTGCAGTATTGGTCATGCATTTAAAGACAAAAAGACAGAGTGTAAATTGAATCATTTCCCTTATGGGCAGCCAGTGAAGTTCTTTAAGTGCCGGGGTAATATGGTCTCTCTTGGATATGGAGCATACCAGCCGTGCAGCATTGTTCTGCAATCTTTGAACCCTGTCCAATTCATATTCTGTAGCACCGGCTCCTCTACTATTTTGCATCATTTTCTCTGCAATGCTCCAAGATGTTTTCAATGACTGCAACAAGGGAGTCACGATTAGAGTTAGGAAGGCCGGTGGCATTTTCAACCTGCATCGCCTGAAAGCCCTGTGCTTTAATTGCTCACTCTGAGGAGGACCTGCAGAGTACGGTTGATGACTTTACTAGAGCAGCCACTAGGTATGGTCTTACCATCAGCATCAAAAAGACTGAGATGATGTTCCAAACAAAAACCGGGCAGCCCACCTCATGATACTGTCATTAAGATTGGGGATAACCAGCTAAATGTTGTGCAGAAGTTCTGCTACCTATATGTGGGTTCCTTTCACAGAAATGACAGAATGCCCGCATAGATGATGAGATCACATCAAGGATTGGTAAAGCCAGTGCAGGTTTTGGAAGACTGTACTACAGACTCTGGTCAGACCATGGCATCCACCTTAACACAAAGATTGGTGTCTCTCGCACAGTTGTGCTAACCACACTCTTGTATGACAGCGAATCTAGGATCTGGTACCGTTTGTGAAAGAAATTGATGAATTCCACATTAGATGCCTACGGAAAATCTATGGCATATCATGGAAGGACAAGATACCCAACACTGCTGTTTTTGAACGATGTGGGATAGAAGGAATTGAGGCCTTGCAACTCCGTTGGGTAGGACACCTTGTTCGTATGGAGGACAGCCCAATTCCCAAAGCACTCTTCTGTGGAGAGTTAGTCTCTGACCAGGGCTCACAAGGTGGCCAGTACAAGAGGTATAAAGACACTCTGAAAGCTAACTTGAAAGCATGTGACATCCCTACTGACACTTGGGAGAAACAAGCTCTCTGTTGCCCAGAGTGGGTGACGATCAATCTGTAGTGCTGGTGTGAAGAAATTTGAGAATAGCCGTATCAAGCAACTCAAGGACTCTCGTATGGCTGCTCATGCTGCTCAAATATTTCAAAGTTCTAATTATGTCTGTACAGTCTGCAAACGCTGTTGTCGTTCACGTATAGGTTTGATCAGTCATCGTAGGACGCATCCTAACAATCACTAGCGTAGTTCAGAGAGAAATGAGATCTGTCTGACTCGACGACTCAGACCATCATCATCATTTTTCTTTTTGATTTGTTTTGAAATTTGGAATTACTTAGTTCTCCGGGGTAGAACACGGATGAATATTTTATCTTTCTCTGGAGAATGGCCAGCGACCACAAGTGTGAAAAAAACAACAAACCAACCCTGGCTTGTTAGCCTTAAATTGGGGGGGTAATACGGAGTGTTGCTGGTTCGAGTCCAGCAAGCGCCAACATGGTTTTTTTTTTTCAACAACTGTGTGCGCTGGCTATTTCCAGAGAAAGATTAAAAATATCTTTGTCCTACCGGGAGAACTAAAGTAATTCAAATTTCAAAGAACATGTTGCATAAGCCAATCCTTTGATGAGCTCAGATTGATCGACAAAAGAGACTCCGGCTATTTTAAAGCAAGTACTTGCTTGGTTGTTGATATGGAGGTCTTCTTTTCTCAGTATACTTCCTTGTTAAAGACCCGGCAACAATAGCAAAGGGGTGGTTCTTCTTAGCCTCTGCATTGTGCCTTATTTCCCACAGGTTCCAAAGACCTGGATGAAGATTGGAACTTCCTAAAGCCTGGGGAAAGATTCATCTAATCCCAGAGCTATACCAATAATCCGTTCCCTCAGCCATACAAGTTCTTTGAACGTCTCTGCTCAAACCGAATCGACCTTTGACAGACGAACAATCATACCATAACAGATTTTTCGGGACAGGCAAACTTAGACTACCAGACCTTTGACACAGTATTGCAAGTAGGTCTATGGCACGCAGTGGGATATCAGTTGTCCCATCAAAGATGGTCAACACTGTGGCACTTGTTGGGGGAAATCTCAAAGGCTGTAGGATGAATGGGACGTACTTCTGTCAGGGTGATCGGAGAGCGTAATTCAGTCAGGGTGAACAGGAGCGTACTTTCTGTCCAGGTGAACGGAGAAGCTACTCTGTCAGGGTGAACGGAGAGCGGTACTTCGTCAGGGTGAGTGGAGAGCCGTACTCTGTCAAGGTGAATTGGAGGCGTAACTTCTGTCGGGGGGTGACCAGAAGTGTATTCAGTCAGGGTGAATGGAGGGCATACTTCTGTCAGGGTGAATGGAGAGCCGTACTTCTTGTCGGGGAATGGAGACGTAACTTCTTTCACAGGGTTTAAACGGTGAGCGTACTCTGTCAGGTTGAACGGAAAGGACTTTGTCTGGGTGAATGGAGCGCGTAGTCTTTCAGGGTGAATGGAAGAGAGCATATCTTTTCAGGGTGCATGGAGAGAGAAGTCTGTCAGGGTGAACGGAAGAGGTACTTCTGTCGGGGTGAACGGAGAGCGTACTTCTTTCAGGGTGAATGGAGAGCGTACTTCTGTTCCAGGGTGACGGAGAGAGCGTACTTCTGTCCGGGTGAATGAGAGCGTACTTCTGTCAGGGTGAAGGGAGGCGTACTTCATGTCAGGGTGAAGGAGAGCGTAATTCTGTCGGGTGTGAAAATGGAGGAGAGCGTACTTCTGCGGGGTGAATGGAGAGTTGTTACTTCTTTCAGGGTGAAAGGAGGGCGTACTTCTATCAGGGTGCACGGAGAGCGTACTCTGTCCAGGGTTGATGGAGACGAGCGTAACTTCTGTCGGGTGAACGGAGAGCGTCCTTCTGTCAGGGTGAAAAGAGGGTTGTAAATTCAGTCAGGGTGTGATGGCGAGCGTTTTCTGTAAGGGTGAATGGATTTAGAGCAGTTAATTCAGTCAGGGTGAATGGCGAGCGGTTCTTCGTCAGGGTGAATGGAGAGGTACTTCTGTCGGGGTGAATGGAGAGGCGTAATTAGTAGGGTGAATGGGAGAGCGTCTTCTGTCAGGGGTGTATGGAGAGCATAATTCAGGTCAGGGGTGGAATGGAGACGTTCTCTGTACGGGGGAAGGGAGAGCGTACTTCTGTCGGGGTGAATGGAGAGTGTACTTCTGTCAGGGTGAATGGGCGCGGTGTACTTCTGTCGGGGTGAACGGAGAGCGTACTTCTGTCGGGGTGAACGGAGAGCGTACTTCTTTCAGGTGAATGGAAGCATACGTCTGTCAGGGGAATGGAGAGCGTCTTCTGTCCGGGTGAATGGAGAGGATGATGCGTACTTCTTCAGTGTTGTGAATGTGAGAGCGTACTCTGTCAGAGGGAAGGGAGAGCGTACTTCTGTCGGGGTGAACGGAGAGCGTACTTCGTCAGGGTATTGGAGAGACTGTACTCTGTCAGGGTGGAATGGAGGAGCGTACGCTGTCGGGGGGAATGCGAGAGCGTACTTCGGTCGGGGGGTGAATGGAGAGCGGATACTTCGTTAAGGGTGAAAGGAGGGCGTACTTCTATCAGGGTGAAAGGAGGGCGTACTTCTATCAGGGGTGAAAGGAGGGCGTACTACTTTTGTTGGGGGGAAGTGAAAGCGTAATTTGTCAGGGTGAACGGAAAGCGTACTTCTGTCAGGTTGAATGGAGAGCAGACTTCTGTAGGGTGAATGGAGAGCGTAAATCTGTCCAGGGGTAAATGGAGAGCGTTACTTCTTGGTTTACAACCATGATAGGAATCCGCCAAGGTGTACCTGTCACAGCAGCTCTCAACAAACTTTTTCGGTTTGGGTCTGAAAAACTGTCGAGAAAGTGAGAGAGAAAAAGTAGGGGCCAAAGTGCAACAACCTCTGCTTTGCGGGCGATATTGTTCTTGTCGATGAAACTAAAGATGACCAGTGATATTTATCAAAAAGAAAACCAAATTAGTTAATCTTTGTAAAAAATATTGTTTCGTCCAAGCAGGATATATAATGAAATACAAAATATAAATCATTTCCGTTGTGGATTTTTATCTTACACCCATTAGCAAAACCTTTTGTTTATAATTTGTGAGTGATGTTAGACTTAGGGGAGTTTACTATTTTTTGTTATTTTGGGTGGCCTTTTTATATATACAGCAACAAAAGATGAAAATGTTTTCAACACGATACCATTCCTCACAGATGATGAAGACGAGTTGAGTATAGTGATGTTATAATATGTTGAATAAAAGACTTTTCCATTTTGATGTACCCGTTGGCATTAAAGATAAGACTAAAAAATCCGAGAGACGCTACGTTCACGAAAATCAGAATTTCCTTCTTAATGTTATTTAAGCTTAAAAGGGTATTTAGTTCACCTTATTGTGATAATTTGATTAAATTTTGATATTAAGTTTTGAGATACACAGATTTTAAGTGCGGCCATAGTAAAGACACGTTTTTACCGAGTTTATGGGACTGCTGTCCAATGACCGTTGTCTTACATTAGTGATTTCTAGTGCCAAGTCTTGAAACCAACCGCGCGTACATTTGTTTATGACTTGTCCAAAAGCAAATCTGTTTAAACTAAACTAAACAACTAACTATATGTGTACAAAAGTTGCCACCCACAATGGCACTTTTGGATCGTTGCGATGCTGCCCTCGCTATTTAAAAAGTGTGTTATGCTTTGTTGATCATTTTTATTTGGGCAATTGGCATTGTGCTGGTATTGAAATTGGGTACACATTTTAATCTGATACACATTCTGTTATCAAGTTCATGTACTTTCCTAGCCACGGTTTTCTTTGCAGTTACACTGACCATGATGCAGCATTTTCCATTATTTTATAGCGAACGACCCGCCCAGCAGGTATTTTCTGTCTCCACAGTTCTGACAGACTGGGACCATCTCTTAGTCAGCCCTCTAGAGCCGAAGAATCATCAACGTCATTCGCGGTCAGGTTCTTCACAGACGTTTGAACAGGCCCCCTCTATAGAATGAATGATCTACTTGGTTTTAAAATGGGGTGCAGGTGGCGTGTAAGCTCGTGTCAGTAATTCAGTTTATAAGTGAAATTAACACCCACCTCCCCCCCCACCCCCCACCCCACCGACCCAAAACATTTCTCTATCTATATATATATTATATATAATATATATATATATATATTATATATAAGTATACATAAACTCTCTCTCAGATATATAGGCCTACGCTTCACGCATTCTACAACGACGCGTGATGGCCATGGATACAGCGAGAAACTACACGAAAATTTCCAAGCGTGTTGAAAGTATCATAGTCTGGCGGTATCATAGTCCGGGTTACATAGACGACAACGAGACTAAGCGTGAAACTAATGTTGCGTGAAGGTCAAATGAATCGCATGATTGCCCAATTGTTCATCATTGTTACCGGACTGTGAGCCGGAGGGACTATATCTACTGCCACACCGGATCCAAACTCAAGATATTCAACTGGGACACCGTCAAGATCAGCTACAGCCTGGCTATAGCTGCATGCCCAACGTAGCCAGCATCTCAAAACCCACAAGAAGAAGATCGCCGCAAAGAATAATCAACGACGACGAGGGGGACCGGCACTATGGACTTAAGAGCTGCTGGTACCCCCACAAACTGCGGAATTTAAGCCATTCGAAGAAGACACGTATAACCTCATCGACAGCAAGATTTCGCCTACCAGCGACGAGTTCCAGAACCAACTGAAGAAGAAGGACATCCAACCATAAAGACCTCGATGCAATGTACATTCTCGCCGACCGTACACGAAAACTGTATTAAGGGGTAAGCAGCACCATGTACAAAAAGCTTCTGAGGGAGGAACATTAACAAAGGACCTATCAAACCGCGGACAAGTCAGCTACCGACCAGATCAACAACCGAAAGACACCGACATCGCCGAAGATCTTGGCACCACTGACCCAGAATGCACACCATGTGGCAAAAGGCACAAGATTCTCACGCTAAAAGACCAATAAAGAGAACTTTGCCCGACAAACACCATGCGACTCATAAACCCGGCCAAAAGCGAAATCGGATCATCAGTAAATCCACCCTCGACGATCAACCAGAGCATCCGCTTCCGCAACTTCAGTCACTCAGGGGGTCAACTCGACCTCAGTTATAGGGATTCCAGAAAAAACCTGACAAACAAGGACAAAAAACCCTTTCATCAGCTTGACCATCTACTTTTACCAATCCATCACAGCAGAAGACCTACTCAAGAAAGCACTGACGTTCGCAAACACGTGCACATCCTCAGCAGGGCATCTAATATCATACTGCATTACAGAAAGGAGCTCTATTCGACGGAGGCAACCCTGGAAGAAAAAGAGCACACTGACGTGTCACCAAACACAAGGAATAATGACGTGTCGAAAACAAAAGAGAAATAATGGCTTGTGTGCATGACCTGTCGACGTCAACATGGGAAGCACGGCGCTAAAGTTTATGATCTCATAGGGTTGTACAAATCCTCAATATCCTAGCAAGAAGTTTGTCAAGGGGAAAATATGACTCTAAGAGACGATGGATTAGAGCTTTGTACAGAACACCTGGATCCGCATCCGACAGACGAATCAGGAAAAAGAAGGAAAGATGTCATCAAGACATTCAAAGACATCGGCCTCCTACATCACCATCGGACGTGAACCTGAAGTACAACTTCCTTGACATCACGCGCAAGTTGGACAACGGAAAATACTACCCATACTGCAAACCCAACGACCGACCAGTCTATCCACACCATAGAAATAGACACGCTCTCCAACCACCCACCGCCGAACATAATCAAGAACCTACCAGCTTCCATAAACAGACGGACTTCAGATCTTTCATGCGACAAAGATACCTCTGACAACGCTTCAGCATTCTATACACAACGATGGATTGAAGACCAGTAAGACACATGGGGACAACGATTGGAATTCGAAGCGGAAGACGATGATGCCGAATTTATCATGGAAGAACCACTCATTGGGATTTGAGTCTTAAAGACTGTAATGCAGATGCTCGTTTGCCATATGATGTTAAAGCAGGCACAGCAGTGGATAAACATTGAATGTAAGGGTGGTGACGACTGACGAAGAGTGAAAGTGACCTGCGTGGAAATCCCGAGCATTTGCGTAAAAAAATTACCAGTGCAACGCTGATTTCGGGCTGGAGACAAGAAAAAAAAAAGGTTACCAAGTTCTTAACTGATTATCATGATATTTTCTCAACAAGAGAGTATGATATTGGAAGAACGGAATTAGTAAAGTATATATAGCATTGATACTGGGTATGCTCATTCAGTTCTCTATTCATCAATCGCTGAGAAGATCATCAGCATAACGGAGAAATGAAGTTGAGATATAAGTAGGGGAACTACGTGTTAGGGAATAGAATCAGCCATCTGACAGTCCGTAGCCAAGTCCGCTAGTCTTAGTTAACGAGATAATGGTTCAAATTGGCTGCGTATTGACTACAGGAAATGTGAAAGATTCGTATCTGCTGTCTTAGGCAGATAATTCGTTAGATGCGTTGAGTGGTGTAAAGGTGTTTTCAGAACACTTTATCTGGCATCTGGGTGTTGGCAGGTTGAAGCACCAACTGCCTTGTATTTCCGGAATGCTTTGCCGTGTCCCTTGTTTGATGAGCAGCTAATGGAAAGTGTCTTGGTGGGACTCAGATGGGGGATACAATTGGTTTACCCCGGGGTTTTACCTTGATGAAGTGATAGTGGTTGGATGTACGATTGCAAAATCGTATAGATTAGCTGTGCTGTTCTAAACCGATTCCGTGGGACAAACATAAATAAGCCATTTAAATGTCATCTCATTCTGAGGAAAGTTGCTTATCCAGTGTCTCCAGCAATAATTCATTCAGACCCGCATAGATTAGGCGGTACCAGATTGGTCAACCCCAATTACCCAAATGTAAATGCAGGTAAGCAATTTTTTTGGGCTTGGGATCTTACTACCCCGACTTACTACAAGTGGTTCATCCGTGGTTTTGGAGAGATAGCATACACTTGCAGAAAAAAGAGCAACATTCGAGTGGCTGAACGAGTGCGAAGATTCTGTTCAAAAGTTGAAGCAGGCCTTACTAAGCACCTCTATCATAGCATATTCGCACGGCAGGCAGAAGGACAATTCGTTTGGGATAGGGCCTACAGATGCCAGTGCATTTGCCATTAGTTCGAAGGCGAAGAACGGGTAGCATATGGCAGTAAATCCTTATCACGAGTTGAAAGGAATTGTCGTGTTACGAGGAGGGAGCCGCTTGTGATAGTAGTAACCTTTCAGAAAAAATAATATACATTACACGATGGGAATGAGAGTGAAGATACGGACGAGCCATGACTACCTCCGGTGGCTCTTGATCATCAAAAACCTCGAAATCCTATTGGCAACGTGGCTTCAAGTGCTTCAAGAAATTTGACCTCGAGCTGATATATCAGCCAGTGAAGCACCATCAAAAATTGAAAATGCCGCGCCGACGGGTTGTCACGCAGATCACGTCGCTAAAGTTGCTAATGAAGCATGGATTGAACAATAGCTAGGGGAGCAGCGACAGATGAAATTAGTACAACAAGCACGTGGTGAGCAACGAGTATTTAAGCCCATGATATACTTCCAGTCGCAGCGAGCGATATCTGCGCGTGAGCATGCGTAACACTTGATTTTGGGTCAAAATCCGGTACTGCGCATGCCAATCGCTCGCTGCGACTGGAAGTATATCATGGGCTTTAAAGGTGGGTTTCAAAACTCAACCAACGGTTGCTCACCGGCTCCGACCGGTTCTTTCAGGTTGGACCCAGCTTCTTTTGATCTAAACAAGGAAACGTGGTTCACTGCCACGAACTGTCGGTCAACTGGCGGTGGAGTTTTGAGGTCGACTCCCAAAGAAGAGTGAACTCCCTGGTTGACTCCATACGAAGAGTGAACGATGCCGGGATGCAAGACTGAGGTAGAGTCAGTGTGGCCGAGTCAGAGGTAGCTACAGGTAATCAACCAGAGGAAGATACGTTGTGGTGTGTGTTGACACACTAGCAAATGGATAATGAATAAGGGCACCAGTTGAAGGAAGTCGAGAGTGGTTAAGATTCAGTTGAACTGGAGTCCACCGGATTCGAGTCCTGAACGATGATGAAAATTCGGGATGTGAAAGAGGGATGTTTGACGGTACTAAAAAAGCACGACAGGAATCATCGGTTGGATAGATGGGTTGAGTACTACTTCGAACTCTACTCCTGGGAGAACATATTATCTACCAGATCTGGATTCCATTGAATGCCACCCAGTCATTGAAGAATTAGATTCAGCCCCTATAACATTGAAAGAGCTTTCAAATAGCATAAACAGCGTAGCGTTCCAGCGACGACATTCAAATAATGCAGAACCACTCTTCATCAGCCACTTCACGGACTTTGTCAGTAATAGAAAAAAGGAGCCATACCCCAAGACACAAGGGACTCCAATATTATCATCCTTTACAAAAGAAAGAATGTCCGTGGAAATGCAACAATTACACTAGAGAGACATCTTCTTCTTGAGTGTAGTCGGCAAAGTCTTTGTTATAGAGTTGTATTGGTGCGTCTTTCAGGAGCTTGTAAAATGCACCTATACCCAGATTCCCAAAGTGGATTCCGTTCAGAAAGATCAACTATTATAGATAGGCATGTCTTACCTCAGTCCACCAGCTACGGGAGAGGTGCCAAGAACAACAAAAGCTTCTTTACATCGACCTCTTCAAGATCCTCAAATGATATTTTTTGCAAGGGGACTGTCCAATTCAATGGCTACTTATATCAGAATACTTTGACATCCGAAGTGGAGTCAACTAACACGTCTGCGTCCTCGCTCCAACGTTATTTGGGATATTCTTTGCACTCCCTATTTGGAACCACAACAGACATGACAGGGGCATCTACCTCCATTCAAGATCCGATGGCAAGCTTCCAACCTCACCCGCCTCAAAGCAAAAACGAATGTGCGACATGCATAAGAGGAATGCTGCTCGCTGATGATGCTGCAGTTGTAAGGCAATGATCAACAGGATCTGCATGCACTTCTAATGGATGCTTTCCCTCAGTCCTGCAAGGGTTAGGGAATCCAAGCACAAGAAGGCATGCATTCCATCATCTTTAACCATATCACAAGGATTGATCTGGGCTGGCATCTTTGCCACATCCAAACGAGGAATGCACTCCTTGTAAGTGGTCTTCCAAGAAGGGTGGACTACTGCAAATGTTTTTTCAACCGTCCCAATAGGTTTCAAACAGCTTTCACCGTGCTCATTACCAATACCCAGGAGCTCGGTTCTTATTCTGTTGGTGTTTGCCCGAGTTCTTGCTCTTCTTTGTGTCTCATTCTTGCCTATTTTTCTATTTGAGCTCACTCCATGTCTCTGGTATTGTCAAAGTTTCATTTATTGTATTCTTGTTTAGTAAGCGGCTATTAGGAAAAAATACTGAGAACACAAACGAATGGTTTCTACATGGCTTCTGGTCTGAATGAAAGTCGTCAACTAGCTTCAACTTAATCACACGCTCTTGAGTAGTGAATTATGGCTGTTGATGGTTACCAGGCTGAGGACCAGCCATGCATCTTGAAGCAGTGCTCAATACGTAACGATATAACTTTAATCTGACATTTATGTAATTTTTTTACAATCAATATTTTAAGAAAAATGAAATCGATGCGGTCTAGTTGATATGTGACAAGCAGATATCACTTCATTGATGATTTTCTTTTCTTTGTTATAGTCATAAATATTTTTTAATGAAATCAATGCGGTCTAGTTGACATATGACGAGATACTATTTGTCCAGAGTGAGGAACACCTTTTTGTGGACGAGCTTCATATTTGTTTCAACACTCCACCATAGAATACACATTTATCCATGGTGGAGTGACACGAGGACATTTAAAGAAGCGCATCCGTTTTTTTTTCGAACCCGAGTGTTTGCATTTTGTCATGTTTATAAATGTATTATATCACACCTGAAGTATATAAATAAGCCGAATACACCATCTTCCCATCTTTATGTAATAAAACGATGTTAGTATTTTTCTGTCGTGCACGACTATCAAATAATGCTATTCTATCGGTGGGAGTAGGCTACTCAGATTTGGTTTGGTTGGAGATGTGCGGCTGAGCCTTCGACCATTTCTAAGGGTCATTTAGTAGCAAAAGGTATCCATTTCTGGGTATTTTGCTTCAAATATAATTTCATTTTCCAATATTCGGAGGCATGAGTTCTTAGGAAAATGGGACTCATGTCTAAGGATTTCTTATAAAAGGTGCTTGTTCCAATTTATGTGTATTGTGTTCTCTACTTGATATGAGAGACTGGCACTTGCACATACACCCCATCAAGTACCGTGGGAAACAACCTTGCGGTTTTGATGGTAGACGCAATAATGCTGTGCTAATATTGATGGTTAACCACTAAAACGGCGATTTTTTTTTTGTTTATATTTTTGGGAATGAAATGGATTTGAGGGCTCAAATTTCAGGGCGACAATGAGAAAAATACGGCCTTTCATCTGATATCAAAATCGATACTACTTCCGGGTAAATCAGGGGGTCCCAAAGACGATCGGAAACACGCACCTTTAAAAACGACCCATATCTAAGGATTTCTCACAAAAAAATACAACCCATGTCTAAGGATTTATCACGAAAAAAAAAAACCCGACCCGAAAGAGCCGATCATCCGCGTATACCTTTAGTATGTAAGTAACCCCCCAGGTTTTATAGGGACGATTACGATAGCAGGCAAGTTCAGAACATTTGTGGGCACATGTGGTGCAGTGGATCAGCGCTCGCCTCATAAGCATAAGGTCGTGGGTTCAATCCCCACTGTCGCCAATGTGTTGTGCACTTGGGCAAGACACTTTACCTCGCTTGCCTCTCTCCACCAAGGATATAAATGGGTACTGGCATACGCTGGGAATGCAAAACAAAACTCGCTGTGCGGGAAGCGTGGCGAACCCCCAGAGCAACATTATATGAGGGAGTTTGGCCCAAACGCCAATGACAGAGAGATAGGCACTCCGCCTGCGAGCGCACCATTTACATTTGCATCAAAATGTAGGTTTTAGTTTTCATTTTGACTTTTGATGGGTCCCCTTGGTTTTATTCCAATAAACCTCCGAAACGTTCCTCAGGAGCTGTTTCTCCTGCAACCGATCAAGTGCTAAATGTGGTCGTATGTGGGTCATGACATGGGAACACCCATGACCGACCCACATCAAAGCATTGGTTTGTGGTTTGCAATTCCGTATTCATATTTGGGGGGGGGGGGAGGCTTTTTGGGTGAGTTTGGGTGGGTGGGTCTGGGTGTTCCCATGACCCCCACGTACGACCCTCATCCTCGTCCATTATCGTACAAAACAAGTCAGATATAACCCTTGGCAGTGGAGTTGATTTCTCCAGCTCCATCGTCTTTTGGAATTAAGAAAATATTCTTATAACATATAAAAATCAATCGCGAATTTTTGTCAAGATTTCGCTTTTCCGTGTAAAAAAAACCAGATGCGAGACGTCATAAAAGTGTGATTTCTTTCTTTCTTAGGCCTGCCCCTCCAACTGGTCTGGTCCTCGTCAACACGTGCTCTAGCGCCCTCACATTTAGCAACTTTTGCAGGAGGCAGAACACTACCTCTCGATTTGGGCATTTGGTGGGGTCCCAACGGGATAATTATGGATTGTACGTACATGTTTTCTATGGCAGCTTCGGCCCAAGAAAACAAAATCACCTTTGAACTTTTCATGGCAACTAAATCTTGATTATATCCATGATATATTAAGAATAAATTATTGACTTCAACATCGGTCGGGTTAGTGGATTAACCCCGCCTGCAAAACGGTGTATTTTCCAATAACGGTCATTCGTGACCAAATCAGATAGCCTTAGTCAAGTCCTTTGTCTGATAATGTATGCGCAAGAGTTCCCTCCAGAGGGTGTTTTGAATCAATCCCATGATGGCATGATGCAATGTGTCTATACGGTACTGTACTAAGCACGTGCCAGTACTTAGGGATAAAAAGTGTTCCAAAATTTTAAGAACCACAAGATATTTCATATCGTGATAAAATTCCCTAAGTACTAACGCTTTGGTTGGGCTACAATGGGCATTAAAGTCAGGGTTTTTATGTGTAAGTACCTCTTCTTTCTTTATGTCTTTTACTCCCACACGCGTAGCCTCGAGAAACGATTCAATAACGGAAGAGAAAACATCGAAACCCCAACGACCCTATAACCCCTCACTGCGGTTGCGGCCCTGCCCTTTCCCACAACTGGTGCATTGGTGGGATTCGACACCTCAAAACACCCCTCTGACGTTCCCTCCTAACCGGTCTTTGAAAAAATACCAGCACATCTGGTTTACGCTGGGATGCTGATACCGATTTGTAATACACTGTGGCATGCAATGTAGACACCCTGTTTTTTGTAATAACTTTCATTTCACTTTTTTATATTCATCATATCTTGGAACCACATGTTATTCATACATTTAGGGGCCACTTTCACGGGTTAAAAAGCCCCATACTCCCCATAACCCGGGGGGTCACTTTTGGGGGGGTAGGGATGTGCGGCCGGGGTTTTGAAAAACACTACCCCCTGAAAATATAACCAAAAATGAAACAGATTTGCTAACCTATCCTTATCCCGAAAGTTATTGCACACGTCCCTTCTATAACCTGTGCTAATGACATTTTGATATCCACTTACAGTAATTTATTACAGTTTATCAATTGGGTCCATTCCCCTTAAACATCCGATTCCCATAAAATTGATACCACAACACAGATAGCTTAGAGTTCTTCTTTCCATTGGTGTATCAAATAAGTATAGCGTTCCCATTATCGTTGAACTGCAACACTTCTTTAACTCTGGACGTTAGTGGACTCTATAATAAGTACATATCTTAATATATTGGGGGGGGGGGGGTACATTTTATTATAATTTTTTGGAATCCAAATCCTTGAACCAATCTGATTAAAATCATAAATTATTATATAACACATTAGATCACTTGTGCGCAAAGCTCATGTGAGTTTAAAGGGTATTTCTGACCTTTGACGTCCATGAGACATCATAACAAATTGGGGGCTCGTCCGGGAATTAAAATTGAATTACGATAATTTGAGCCGTCATGTACAGAATTTTACACAGTAAAAAGTGTGATTGAAAACATTGTGCACATTTTGGGGGCATACAAAATTTTGTGTGTATGTACTACTGGTCATAGTTTTGTTTCAAGTAAGTATAGTCAATGGAGTATTATAGTAAGTAACTCCATGGTATAGTATTTGTGTGGTAGAGTATGACACAATGGAGTTTAAAAATCCAAAAGAGGTTTGTTTGATGAGCTGGGAAAGCCTAAGTATAATAAGCCCCATTTAGGACTTTAGGCAAAACATACCATGAGAAAACAGTTAAACAGATTTATCAAAAAATAGTTTGATTGAAAAATTTGGTCCAGGAAGATGTTTGGATATAATAATTTTGGGGGGAAAATATGTTTTTTGGAACAGGGCACTGGGGGGGGGTGATGCCGTCAAGGTTGAAAAGAGCCTTAAATTCACAAAAAGAAATAGAAATTTAGAAATTAGAGATGGAACCAAAGAAAAGGAATTGGCAAATTGCAAATGAAATGAGACAAAAGGAGATTGAATTGCAAATTGAAAAGGAATTCGGAAAAGGAGACAGGCACTGTGGATGCCGTCAGGTTGAAAGAGCTTGAAATTCAAAAAGATATAGAATTAGAAATTAGAGATGGAACACAAAGAAGAGGAATTGCAAATGGCCAAAACTGAAATGAGACAAAAGAGATGGAAATTTCAATTGAAAAGGAATGAAAAGGAGAAAATTAAATATGAAATGCAAATAAAAAGAGCTTGACGCTCATAGTAGAAAAAATTGAAACAACAGGCTAGCCCTCATCAGACTCTTCCAAGCACTCTGGCTTTTGATGCGGCGAAAATATTCGCCTGGTTCCAAATTCCGAGAGACAATCCTGTTTCAGACCAACCCAATTACGATACTATTCAAAACATAATAGCACGGACCCTCTGATTCAACAAACAATCCAGAGAACCCGGCATAGAACCCCTTCGTTTTCCGAGATTTTTGATATTATTTTAGTTTTCATTTAACACACATTCTCTATGACGGACTGTATCTAATTCTGTGGGACGGATACGTTGGGGTCTCCTTCCTCTCCGCAGTATCAGTGTAGCTAATATAATATCTTTCGCAGTCTGTGACACAGACTGCACCTTGGGAAAATACTTTCCGGCCGCCGTAACGTCCACCTCACCCGGCTAGTAATACATCATCAGCACTCATACTTCCCGCGCCGCCGTACAGGCACGAAATTGAATCTTGATCCTGTTTACAAAGTGTTTTTCTACTACTAACAATAATAAGAGTTCATTGACTCCCGTAACGAGATTAAGATTGGGCCTTTTTGCCAATCACAAGACATTGGGTGACCAGCAGTGATCATATAAAAAGTGTGTTTCAGGTGAAGTCGGTCGGCAGTTTTTCTTCTGTGTACATTTTATTCCAAGCTCAGAATTTTTTTTGCATTTGCTAAATGGCATTTCTTATGCTCCGGCAGTTCAAGACGGTTTCCTGAAACAGGTTTGTGATTCACATTTGGTGAAAAAACGAACTCTTAATTGATAAGGTCGAGGCTCAGTGACATAGACATGCAAAATTTCAAACAGCTTTTAACTCAGAATTAAACTGTGTTAGTCTGTATTTTATCTTTGTTATTAGCATGACTCGAATGGCTTTATCTTACATGACGATATTTTACCTGGCCACGATTCATGCAATAATCCAACTTTTGAGCACCTCTATGATGTTTAGGCTGGCAACTTAAAAGCTGTCCTCAGAGATTTCCTGAGGGGGCGCCCCCAATTTTCCTAAAAATTCTGTTTTTGATATTATAAATTATAATGCTTGTCCATATGGCCATTTTCACATCAGTGGTGTAACTTTCAGTTTGACACTTCATGATATGTTTCTCACTAATTCAATGAAGCTTTCAAAGATATTGCTGTGTAACTATCCTAGGCTATATGTAGTTCTGGCTGAGCATAAGTTAACCTTTTTGTCTTTCATTCATCTTTTTAAACATTTAGCACAATTTTCGTATATCAGCTAACGTAAAGGTTATGCTGCTGTACAGGGACTTGGTATCGACAATAAGCCAACACCAAATTTAAAGTCATCTGACATAGTCAGAAATTACAAAACTTACTTAAACAGGAACTCTGTAGCATCTTACAATACTACATAACAAGAATGCCGCACATTGTTTTCATCCAAACGGCGAAAAAAGGTACAATCGGATGAATTTTCAACTCAGAAATTATTTTACTCCATAAACTGTCATGAGTGAGTGGTTGCCAGTTTTCGAGTTTGACGGGTCAAAGGTTGGGTTCATCAACAACATTACGATTCTCCACTAAGCACTTTGGGGTGAAGAAGGTGACCCAAGATGACACGATGTTGGATTGGTTTTAAGATGGCATTAGCATATTGTGGATACCAAGTCCCCTGTACCGCGATCCCGGTCAGCACACTAGCTGAACAAATCCTGACACCACCACAAAGCCATTACCAATGACGTGTGGAAATACGAGCAAACAAAAAAAAAATAATCCTGACAAATCAAGTTTAAGAAATGTGTGCATTATTTGCCGGAGTTCCTCAAGATCATAAAGTAATTTTGACAGTTTGTGACGATATTTAGGAAAGTCACAATCACTGGTGGATGTAAAGTGCTCTTTTCCATGAGCACAAAAGTGATTCAGTATTTTCACGCTGGCCCCGAATAGCAATCATTTCGTAACTAGAGGGTCCCAGTCCCAATGTTGAACGTCAGCCCATATAATGTGGGGGGGGGGGATAGACTCCAGCTTCGAATTGCAATTTTATAATTACATGCCCGTGCATTTAGCTTCAAAAATTACATGCCACCAGGTAAAAGTTACATGCACAGGCTAATGTAAACATGAGATTGGTGCTACTGTTAACCGTTATTTCATAACACACGACTCTGGTATGTTTAACCCCGGGTTAATAGACTATATTGACAGTTGGCTCAATTTTATCATTTCATCAAAGCAATTCCAAGACTTCCTAATAACGAAATAAGCTAAAATTGCATAGTTTATAATTTACAAGTTTAAATTTACATGCACACGTACATGCAGGATACAAAAGTTTACATGCACAGAGAGAAAGTACCTGCAACCTGTGCATGTGTGCACCTGGGTGAATTCGAAGCTGATGACCTCTAGTTACGATTATCGGAACTAGTGTTAAATATATTCAGTCAGAATTGGGCCGGTCAGAACTTAGGCAGGCTTTGGTGAGTTGGGTGGTGTAAAATAAAAAACTGGGTGTGTAACTTTTGTTAGCAGCGGCGGAGCACATCGGTGCAGAGTGCGAAGTTAATGCGGTCAGGGCCAGTTTAACCTTAACCCCAAGGTTTCCGAATTTGGCAACCTTTATGAAATTGGGCATCTTTCTTGTTAAAGGTGTGTGTTCCAATCGTCTTTGGGACCCCCCTGATTATCCAGAAGTCATAGTATCGATTTTGATATCAGTGGAAGGCCGTATTTTTCTCATTGTCGTCCTGAAAATTGAGTTTCCTCATTCCAAGATATAAACAAAAAACTGCGTTTTTAGTGCTTACCATCAATAGAGTACAGCATTGACTAGGGCCTTGCAACATGAATTATTGCGTCTACCATAACAACTGCAAAGTGTGTTTCCCACGGCACTTGATGGGTGTATGTGCAAGTGCCAGGTCTCATATAAGTAGAGACACAGTGTACAATAAATCGGAACAAGTACCTTTAAATCTTTACCAGGTTTCAATTTCAACTGTAACTGAGTATTTAAGGAGCAATGTACTCAGTTAAATAATCTGAATGAAAAATTAGGGTTATGAAAATACCAATATATAAGTAAATGTAAAAAAAAAAAAAAAAATCAGTGTAGGTCTAGCATCTACAATTTTTAAGTTGATTCAAGGTTATTGAATTCATGAGGTAGAATGAAATCTTCGGAATTTTGATCAAAATATGGCGCATTTTGATCAAAATATGCCAATTAGGTTATTATAATACCAAAATAGTCACAGTGAATGTAAAAAAAAACACTTAGCGTAGGTCAGCATCCTACCATGTTTGAAGTTTATTGATTTTTGTATTCTTGGGTAGAGGAAATCATTTGTTGCTAAATAATTTTTAAGTAGTATCACTTGGAACCCCAAAAATAGAACCTACACACATGTGCCACCCACGACGTAGGAACCATTAAATAGCAGGACCCATATGGAACCAGTAGACACCAGGAACCACCACAATATTGGAACCTGAAGCAACTGGGACCACCCAAAAATGGAACCAACAGTACAAGGAACCTAAAAAAATGTAAAAAAGTAGAAATAGGGAAACACCAAAAGATTGAAACCAGTTAGTAAATTGAGAAACCACCAAAAATGGAACCAATGCAACAAAGAACCTCCCAAAAAAGTGAACCAATAGACACTGGGAACCACCGAAGGCGGAACCAGTCGCAACGTGAACCCCCCGCAAATGGGAACCCCCAAGAAATGGAATCAATAAGCAACTGGTTACCACCCAATAATTAGAACCAGTAGCAACTGGGACCACCAAAAATGATCCAACAGCCACAAGGAACCTAATAAAATTGAACCAGTAGACACTCGGAATCTCCAAAAAATGGAAGAGTAGACACTGGAAACACCAAAAATAGTGAAATAGCCCACTAGAAAACACCAGATTTAGAAACCACCAGGCTTGGTCACCGGGTTTCTGCGATCAACTGGGGTTCGCGATCACCTGGCTTGAATGACTCTTGGGTTTCACGGGGGGGTTTGTTTTTTTTTTTTTTCCTTTGACCTTGAATGAACTGATGACCTTGTCGTGACCTTAAAAATATCGGCATCTCAAAAAAGAGAACCCACCTTCAAAGTGGCATGTTCCATACACCAAAGTTTTACCCCATTTGACATTGAATGACAACCGACGACTTTCATGACCTTTAAACATTTTTGGCATCAACAATCGACCCCACCCGCCAAGTTTTGTCTGGATACCCCAAAGTTTACCCTTTTTGACTTCTTTGACCTTCAATGACCCTTGTGACCTTTGATTTACAAACCAATACAACCTCGGTGCTTCGGGAGGTCAAGGGGCACCCACCCACCAAGTTTCAGGAACATGCGACCCTCGGTCTCCGAGAAGAAGGGAGAAACGAAGTTTAAAATCCTTGACCTTGATAGGACACATAATGAACTGTCGGGACCTTCAAAAAGTTTTGGCATCAAAAAATCGACCCCACCCTCAAAGTTTCATGTCCAACCCAATGTTACCCCATTTGACCTTTCATCTTGAATGACCCCTGAGACCTTTGATCCACTAACCAATACACCCTCGGTCTTCGGGCGGTCAAGGAGGAAGGACCCACCCACCAAGTTTCAGGAACATGCGACCCTCGGTTCCGAGGAAAACCAACGTTTAACCTCATTGACCTTGATGACCCTGATGCCTCTGTCGTGCATTCAACCAATTTTCGGCATCAACAATCGACCCACACCCTCCAGTTTCATTCCATACACCAACGTTCACCCCTTTTGACCTTGAATGAACCCTAAATGACATGTCTTGTGACCTTCAAATTGTTGGCATCACAAATCAAACCCCACCCTCCAAGTTTCATGTCCAGACACCGTTTACCCATTTGACTCATTTGACCTTGAAGACCCCTGTAGACCTTTAATCACTAACAACACCAACCCCCCCCCTTTCCGGGTCTTCGGACGGTCAGAGGCACCCAACACCAAGTTTCAAGACCGTGCGACCCTCGGTATCCGAGAAAAGAAACAACGTAACCTCATGTGACCTGAATGGGACCCATGATGACCTTGTCGTGATCTTCCAAATTTCGGCAAGCAAAAAGACCAACACCCGCCAACTTTCATGTCCATACACCATGTTTACCCATTTGACCTCATTGGACCTTGAATGACCCCCTGATGACCTTTGATCCACTAACCAATACAACCTCCGTATTGGGACGGTCAAGGGGTACCCACCAACCAAGTTTCAGTAACGTGCAACCCTCGGTCTCCGAGATAATAGACAGAGGTCCATTTGACTTTGGACCTCGAATGACCTCGAGACCTTGATCCAATAACCAATACAAATCGGTCTTCGGAAGGTCAAGGGGTATCCACCCACCCAATCGTTTCAAGAACGTGCGACCTCGGTCTCCGAGAAAATGACGCGGTCGACGACAGACAGACAGACAGGAAGACCGACAGACAGAAACACTGACAGACACCGGTTATTATTATATGATTAGGGGCAATAGAACCACCAAAGAAAGTAACAGTGCAAGGAACCCCCAAAAAATGGCACCTGGCAGAAGACAGGACCACCAAAAATAAAAAACAGCGACAGCAATTGTCCCCTCCAAGAAATTGAACATCACTACTAAACCACTGGTACATTGTCCAATGTACATTTTGATTTATTGATTGTATAATAGTGAAACTGTTGCACTCTATCAAAATTGTGGATGATGTCAAGTGTGGGAAAAAATTTGTATCATGGGGTAGAGTGAAATTATTTCTCATTTTGATCAAAATATGCAAAATAGGTCATTATAATACCAATATATTAAGTGAATATAACCAAACAGAGTAAGTAAGTCTAGCATCTACTAAGTTTGAAAGTTCCATTGGTCATGCATTCATGAGGTCCAGTGAATTCATCTCTGTTTGCATTATAATATGCAAATTATGGCATTACAATGATTATAATATCCCACTGGTGTGTAAGCAAATATTGTTTAAACTGACAATTAAAGCTATCAACCCCTACCAAATTTAAATGTCCAATCAGTATTGGGTTATGTTCAAGCAATCATCAAAAATCACATATAGGAAAGACACCATTCGAAAATTATATTTAGAAAATAGGGCGATATATAGACCAGTTAACAACTGTTACGTTCTGAGTCGGTCACGTGACCCGAAGTTGCTGTCGACGTAAAACATAGCGGTCACTGTTATACCGCTTGATATATAGTAGACGGGTTGAGTTTAATTTATTATCGTCATAAAACACGCTTTGAATTTCACCATAAATATGGTTCTAATTAACTTATATTACTGCCCTGATAATCAAACAATTGCCAGAGAAGAGTTCCGCGGTTGCGCTAATCGAAGGACTCCAAAAGGCGAAAATCGACTGAATTTTTACCCTATTCTCATTATAGCTCAAAAAGCTGTGATCCCAAATTCTACAAAATGTATACATTTTATGAAGAGCCTATTAGGATTGTAAATCTGACAAAGTTTGAATGGATATCAGGGTGTACTCATAAAATATACAGGGTGATAAGACAAAAACGTACATAAAAATAAAAATTTCTTTAATATTTTATTTTTTTTATTTTTTTTATGGTTTTAATGAAAAAAAAAAAATTATATTCATATTGTTATTTGGAAATACATGTACTAATAAATCCTTAAGGCAATGTGTTATTTGTAGCACTAGAATAGGCATATGTGCTATACAGGGTGCAAAAAAACGTATCGAATTTAATGCATTTTTTCCTAAAGAAAACATTTTGAGCTTATGCATTCATTATTACATGTTGTGTAAAGTATTCATCTTGAATTTTTCATTTTGTTCAAGACATGTTATTAGTGCAAAGAAATATAGAGGGTGGTCAAAAATGCCACTGATATCACCTCCCTTGGGACACTACATGATTATGTGACCTTGAAAGCAACTAGCGAATATTATTAAAACAATGTGTTTAATTTATAATCAAATCCTGACCAAATGTATTAGCAGACGTGAGCTTCTAGGTGAGGAAGGTTAAAACCAAGAAAAAAACAGAAACACAAAAAGGCAAATGTATGCAGGCTCAATGCTGGATGCAGGGAATGTGAAGGATATGAGTAACGAAACACGTCAATGATGCGCGAGTGATAAGGTTCTACGATGGAGTATCAGTTGGAAGCTTACAGTACTTTTTTGATAATATTCTGTTTTGATTTGGAACTGGCTCCTTCTCTTAAACTTCCACTCAGGACCAAGATGATTGGTGAGGCCCCTCTACTTACATTTTGGTATTTATTTTTCGTGTCAGTTCTCAATTATCCCCAAGCCTAGGCATAGCTAGTTCTGGTCTGGCCTTGGATAGGCCTATCACTATCATGCCTAGCTAGAGTAGGAAGCTAGGACGCTAAATAATAGAAAATAAAATGTCCCGGGAGTAGTTTTGACCACCAGTGAACAAAGACTGTATTCGTACTATAAAAAGAATATTGACTGGTCTTATTATCGGGTGATGGAATGGAGATTATCGCTCCCTCGTTGGCCTAGCATACCTGGCCTACTATCTATGTAGGCCCAGCATACCTGGGCTACTAGACTATGTAGGTCTTAGGCATACATGTTAGGGGCCTAGCTTACTATGTAGGCCTAGCATACCTGGCATACTATGTAGGCCTAGCATACATGGCCTACTCCGCCTCGGGGTGATAGTTATTGTAGGAAAGGGACATGCTAGTGCAACTCGGGAGCGATTATCTCCTTCATTCCCTCATAGACAGTCAATAGTTGTTTTATATATTAAAAGACTGTCGATTTGGACAGCACATAATATGTGGAAGTAAACAAGTTCTAATCAGGAAACCTGTACAGGTCATGTACGTACCAGCGTAGGCTACACGTGCAGTTTGCGGTAAGGAATCGTCCAGCACCTTTGGAGACACACACCAGGCATCCTTCACTGCACTTTGTCATTTGGCTTCTGTCCCGCGTGAACCAGGGCACGGATGAAACAAAACTGGGAGTTGGGAACTTGGTAAACGAAGCACTTCTTCACATAACCCGATACTAGGAAATTATTCTAGCAGTAAAGGATCTGTATGCTTTAAGACTCGTGCGTGAATGGGCTGGTGTGGGGATGAGGTAGATATACATGTTGCCGTAGTGCATTGGATGGCAATATTTTTGTTATCTTTCGACACAGTAGAATCTAATCATAAGGATGGGTAATTGTTCCTCAGATTTTGTTTTCAGTCGTCCAAGTGACTCTATGCGATTGTTTTCAGATAAATCTTAAACATATTCACATTTCGTTCGATCTCACCGAAAAATATCTTGAAGAAAAACGTTTGCGAAAACTTCCACCACAGACAGATGCTGAGATTACACGTGTCAAGCACTGTTTACTATGCTGGGACAGCTGGGACCGCGAAATGTTTTGCATGCGAGGATGCGCGCGCATCGTTTTTACAATTGATGCTGACGTCAGATGTGAACTGGTCTATATACCGACTGTCCACAGTCAATAGTAATTAGGTTGTTGCAGTAGGTACTGGCAGTGTACCGGCGGTTATGCACAACCTCAAGGATATCCTAAATGTAAGTTGAAGGTCTACACAAGCACAAGTGTGTAATCGGGGATATGTGAGCAGGTATTGGAGAGGGTGTTAGAGCTATTGAAAGCTTTAGATCTTGCCGAAGATGGGCTACCGTGAGTGGGAAAGTTGATATTAAATAAGTAAATAAAGCAACTATAAATACAAAAGGAAAAGCTTAGATCTTGCCGATAACTCCACCCCCAGAATTAATTAAAACAGGTTAACCGTGAGAGCATTAGTGTAGGCCTACACACGTAAATTTAAAGTAGCATGTTTTGATATTTTGTTTTTTATACTCTGGTTGTTCTTGGTTTTTTTTATTTTTTTTTTATTCACAAACGTGCAATAAGGAAGGAAAATGTTGAAATTTAAAACCGGAGATGTTCTCATAGGCTGTCTCTGGCCTCTTGCTGAAACTGGAAGATTCGAAATCTGCACATATATCAGTCACCTTTGGGAGATTATTGCCAAGGTAGAGGGCTTGCATATTGTAGTCGGGGGTCACAATTCATCACGCAAGCATACAAAACCCTTAAAGAATGGCATGTGAGAGTTCTCGAGCATCTTCTTGATTCGGCTGGCCACGATTACCATTGTTATTTGTCCTTTCTGACATTCGATACCAGTCCCCACATATGATGGCAATGTGCTGTGTTACCGGGGTTGTTGATCCATGTGTGGTAAAATATTCTCTCCCAAAACCGAGTAAGGCGTGCGAGAAAACTTGCAAAATACTTGTGCTTTAGCATAAAACTGAAACACACTAAGAGCGTAATGTAATTTCCTTACAGTTTTATACTGTGAGTGATTCCTGTGAGCACGGTCAAAGTTAAAAATAAAAGCCGCCGAAAAGTTATCGCGGAAGAGTAACACTGAGTGACGGGTGATTGATTATTGATAAAGCTCGCCGACATGATCATGAATAGGGATTAATCGTAGATCGTCCAGGAAATAGATCGTCCAGGATTTTCCACGGCCTACACGGATGGCTGGCTAAGTCCTTGTTGCCGGTTAAACAAAGAGGGCACATTTCATCAGGATTTGCCAAAGATACTAGTAATTTCTTCAAGAGCAGATCTAATTTGCACATACCGTGTTGTCTCTAATAAATGCCCCCTACGATTTTTGGATAAAACAATTCAAGAAAATGAGTTAAGCTTACCTATATCACATGATTTAATGGTGGGGACTGTCGTAATCCATATCATAATCGCTGTTGTGCACAGTTGTAATAGTTTAATTAGTATGAAACTTGACCTCTGGAGGTGCGAAAACAGTGTCCCCCTGCTCGTTCGTTTGTATTATTGGTTAATCAGCGAAAATAAGCGTGTGTAAGGTGATTTTTGACTTTCCATTTTTGACTGTAATAAACGCCCTCCCTTTTGAAAAATGCACCGCCCCTGGGGCATTTATTAGGAACAATACGGTAAGATTAGCAGCACATTCTATACTTAGAGTATTAGACCAACAGTTCAGGTGATTAAAAAATTCTCAACTTGTTTTTGTTGTTGTTAAGTTGGGGGGACAAGGGCAAGGCTGTGGATCATGAAATGCTCCATTAACATTTTTTGGGCACCTTGAATCTGGTTACGCTGTTTCAGGAAAATCCACCTTGATAGGTCAAAAATAGAAACAGTGGCCTGTAGGGCATGCAGACATTTGCACATAACACCAAAATGTACCATCAGAATCGACTAAAATTTTGGATAAGCTTTTCTCAGAGATATCTAGTGAAGTGAACCATAAACCAAACTGATGCTAGGATCACAAAATGCATCTTTAAAATGAGCATCAATTTCAGTGGAACTGTAATGTGCCCTGGTACTTTAGATATAATTTAAACAAAAAATATAAATTGCTTTTAAATTCTTAGAAAGAGCCCTACTTCAGAAGCATTTCAGTTTAAAGGGCCATGGCCCGATCGCTAATAGTCTCATTCCAGGGACCCCAGATTTTACCGGGAGTGGTCAGAATTTTTGTGTCGGAAGAAAGCTACTATTTTTTTTATTTGTCCTGTGAAATCTTAGGTCTAAAGAATGTTTGGATTGGATGTTATGAGTGAATGTGCCCTATTTTGTTTGACCAATATTATCTTTACACAGCATTCGATGGGACTTACAAAATGATTGAAATATCAGTGTGAAACTTAGAGATCGGGTATTGGGGTCAAGGATATTCAATCAAGATGAAAACTTTATTGGGCCATCCCCCTTTAAATGAAGTCAATCTGTTATCTGGTTATTGCAATTTCTGGTTTGAGAAAAGCTCACCTGTTCCAGCTCAAAAAGGTGTTGTGTACATCACACTAGCTATTCTTTGATTAGCCCCCCCCCAAAAAAAAAATTGTTGTATTGGAGTAACAAGAAATTATCAAATAGGGTAGGGCGGGTGGCTTTTTTTTTTAATAATGCATTACTACATCAAATCATCACACATAGTCTATGTAATGTTATTAGTATTGATACTTTTGACTCTTATTATTGAAAATCTTAAAGAAAAAAAAAAAAAAAAAAAATTTTATAGGGAACCAAAAAAAATGAGTGAAAATCTCCATTTTTTATGATTTTCTCAAAAAATACGTATTTTGGGGGAAAAATATTGTCATATTTGGATTCCTTGAGTCATTTCCTTCTCAAATATGTACACTTTTATATATGTTGGAACAACAATTAAGAAGATACGGCAAAAAACAGTTCCTTTGAATTCCTGACTTCACAGCCACCTTAAATGAAGTCAATCTGTTATCTGGTTATTGCAATTTCTGGTTTGAGAAAAGCTCACCTGTTCCAGCTCAAAAAGGTGTTGTGTACATCACACTAGCTATTCTTTGATTAGCCCCCCCCCAAAATTGTTGTATTGGAGTAACAAGAAATTATCAAATAGGGTAGGGCGGGTGGCTTTTTTTTTTAATAATGCATTACTACATCAAATCATCACACATAGTCTATGTAATGTTATTAGTATTGATACTTTCGACTCTTATTATTGAAAATCTTAAAGAGAAGTTGCCAAGTTACACCAAAACAGAAAAAATATTGAGAAAATCGGTTAAAAATCAGGGTAAAAACAACTTGAAAAATAAGATTTTTGAAAATCAATAAAAAAAATTAGGGTAGGAATACTTTTGTACAGGGCTTGATTTTCAAAATTAGGGTGGGGCGGGTTACTCCAATACAACATTTTTTTGGCCTTACCACCAAATAGGCGGGAATTATTCGGTTGTTATCATGAAAACTACTGTCATATGTGCTTCTGAAAAAGCATGCTATATAAAGGAAGCATGACGTTTTCCTTTGGAAAGCTTTACATTGTAAATAGCTTTACATAGTAAATGGCTATCAATCATAAGTCCTAGGAAATAGACTGCAGTTGATAAGGACATGGCTATTGATCATTCAAGCATCTAGGTCATAAATAAAGTATCTCACTCCACACATTTAGTCCATATTTCACTTTCAAATTAGTGATAAACATGAGTACTGCTTAGATATTAACCGATCCAGGGTTTCCTCTGCCGATCGATGGCCGATATTCTTTTTGTAGAATCGGCCGATCCACCGATATGATCTGATGATTTGCCCCATGTATTAAATTTTTTTAAACTTAGGAATTGGCAACGATTATTATAATTAATAAATCTGTGTGGTTCACATTTGCTACAAGTTCCAATGAGGAATTTCGGAGGATAAGGTTAACTTTGAGCAGCTCTTGTTCCGTGTTTCTACTTAAAAACTGTAAAAATACCTATTTTGCTTTGTCCCGTTCTTTCATTCAGTACATCGGCTGAGAATCGGCAGGCTCTGAATCCGATTTTCTGCTGATTTTGCAAAATCGGCCCCCGATCCAATGTCCGATACAAATATCAGTTAATCTCTACTACTGCTTTCTTGTGCAATTTATCATCAGTATAGAAAACTGTACTTTTTCTGCCTGTTTGTATGAAAAAGGTATTAATATGGTATGTTGCAAGTAGGCAGGAAAATATGTTTGTTCTTATTGCTGGGGGGGGCAGTGTCGCATCTGAACCAACAGAAAATGGGTGGGGTCTAGGGGCAAAGCTCCAGTGGGGGTTGAGGGGGCAAAGCCCCCATAAAATTTTGGGTTTTATATGCTTTAAATGTTTTCTGAAGGCTAATTCTTGTATGATTTTGTAAAATTTACTTATCGCACGCTAATCATTGAATTTTGAACCTATACTTTGCCAGTAATCCATCCTGCAATATGGCCTGAATTTGTCAAGTGAACCGGCAGGCTCATCTCAACTGACAAAATCAAATATTGGGGCCACAGCCCCCCTTCCCCCCTCTGGTTATGCCACTGGTGGTACTCAAAGCAACTTTGAAGCTAAATGCTGTGGGATATCTGCTAAACAGCAAAAAAATACACCTATGCCTTAGAGCTGCTAGTGAAAACCTATATTGTTAACCACATATCGGCTCAGGGCGGCTGTAAAATTTATCAGGAGAAACACATGCGTTTCTGTGTGCCATGTTACATGTTTGTCTCTCTCTCTCTAGGTCTTTTGTTAAGGAAGGCGTTTCCTTTGTTCTAATATGCGATTGGCTAGAATCTGTAGGCAGTGTCCTCATAGTTGTGTACAGTATGAATAACAAGATAAATAATCTGATATGACTTATCTTGCTGACGTGTGTACAGTTATAACCACTGTACTAATATTGACATTACACTTGGCATCATACGGTAACATCTGCTAATAATATTTTGCTTAAAAATATTGTATAGCTTGAAAATGTGTTTTGGCACTCAGTATATTTCCCCGTGACATTTTTGTCATATTTCCAAAATCCATGCGACATAAAATAATTTAGAAATTTTGGTTTCAATCCAACTTGGTGGTTTAATATACAGAACCCGTAGTTGGAGCAATGTCCTCTTCCGGCTTATTCCAGTAATTAATTTTATTGCCTAATCTTATTTGCATTGTGTAAATACTTCTTCCCAATTGGTTTTATCACTGGATAACTTGTGACGCTGTATTTTAATTTACAAAGTATCACAACTCATGCTATTAAGTTGTAGGTCGACTTAATTTGTGCCTCTCAAATATGGTTCACACAGTTGTTAAAGCTGCCAAAATCTTGAAAAAGTTGTACTGGTGTACCATCAAATGTACCAGAAATGCACATGTAAGTGAAATGTGTTGCTTTAATGTATAAATTTGTGAATTACACCACTGTAAAATGATATGGACAAAGCTGCTAAGCTGCTTGTTATGATCATGATGTCTTTATAGCATACTTTTTGCAGTCATTATGTCTTTGCACTACTCTTTGCAGTCGGCATATCTTCAATAGCATTACTTTTAAATTATAACAATAGGTATGCAAAGTGGCCTGGCCATTATTATTATTATTATGCTGCCATCAGGAAATCATCAGAATCATGTTGCTTCATTTAGGTTTGCTGCCAGGCAAACTAGGACACAATTATCAGTATTTGAATTGTGATATGCCCTCTTACAGCTGTTTCACTCCATACAAATTGTCTTTTTATTTTTAGAACAATTTTAAGCAGTTTGGACAATTGATAAGTAATTGACATGCAATAGCTATTTATTACCTCTGTAAAAAATAGAAAACTCTATTGTGGGAATTTTTGTCATATAGGCCTACTACAAAGGTTGTGATTTGTATGTTATAGCACCCTCTATGTGTCCATTCTCCATGTAGGGATCTGTGTAAACCTAGATTTTTCATAAGAAACATATTTGCCCACAATTAAATTTTGTAAAATTTAAATAGGATATAAATAATCCAAATCAGTTGTCGAAACTGTGTCGCTGTTGATATTTTTGTGGGCTGCCAGCATAGCTGGCAGGACCATTTGGCAATCTGTTGTGTGTGTGTGTGTGTGTGTGTGTGTGTGTGTGGATGTGTGTATGTGTCATCACTAAAATGTTAAGTTGTTTAAAATTGACCTCAATTGAAAAGTTGAAGTTCAATTGGAACCAAACATGTCATAGGTGCAACATGGGATCCCTCATAAGTTGATGAGGTCAAAGGTCACATGCCAAGGTCAAAGATCATGTAAGGTCAAGTTGAAAATAGGCTAAAATGTAAAATTGACCTCCGTTGAAAAGTTGGAAGTTCAAACTTGATTCAGAGGTGCAACATGGGATCCCTCATTTGTTGATGAGGTCTAAGGTCACATGCCAAGGTCAAAGGTCAGGTGAGGTCAAGTTGCAAGATAGGCTGGGTGGGCCACAGCTTATATTCTTTGGATATGGCGAGCATGAAAGCCAAGAACCGTAAAAATTGACTTTCAAACAGCTGTGCCCTAAAAGCTCCCCATTTCCCTCCTGGTCATGGGTGGAGAGCGGCAAGCGAGGTTAAAGTGCCTTGCCCAAGAGCAGGACTTGACGACCTTCAGATTAGGTGCCGGTCATTTCATGTCCTTTTTCAGCCATTATAGCATTACCATACTTTTTGTAATGCTATATAGCATTACTTTTGCATTACTTTTTGCAGTCAGTATGCCTTTAATAGCACTACTTTTGCAGCAAGACCATTACTCTTTTTTGCAGTACTGCAGTACTATAGCAATATTTTGGCAGTCATTGCCTTCAGTACAGTAGCATTAGTTTTTCCACTCAGTATGTCTTCAATAGCATTAGAATATATGCTAGATTCAACTGCTGTGTGGACTAGCTCTCATGGGAAGGTATTGAAAGAGAAATGGGGGGCACAATAATGTTGTAAGGTTGGTTACAAATCACTGATTACAATTCTAACTCTTTGTTAACTATTTGAAATAGAGAATATCAATAACCGATATGATCGGTATTTTTGAAATCGGGCCAATTATGAACTTATCGGTATCTGATCAGCATTGGCAAAATTCTAATTTTTTACCAATTTTCTATACTGATTAAATTAATATCAAAGAGGTCCAAACTTGAATTAAAATTGTTCCAAACTGATGGCCAAAACGTGAAAATAATTTTTTATTTACACAAGAGTGTGTATATTGTTCCTAACTTACTATTTCGCTGTTTTAGTGGTTTACCTAAATCGATCTGCTACTTACTGGCAGCTCCTGGCTGTTGGAAATGGCAATGATAATGCAAAAAAAAAAATACACAGAAAAAATCGTAATCGGAATGAACCTATTTTGAAATTTTAAAATCTGTAATCGGTATAACAGATATTAGGGTGATCGGTTAGACACTAATTTGAAATGATGGTCGAAGTCCAAAATACCTTTGGCACTTGCCCAAAAATCTAAACGGTAAGGGAATGTAGTACATAGCATTTCTTTGTTGCTGTCAGTACGTCTTTAATACTAGCATTACTTTTTGCAGGTGTCATTGTATTCTACAGTCAGTATGTCGTGTGCAGATTAAAATGGAAGTCTGTTTATTTTATGTTACAGGGCCAAGCACTGAAGAGCAGGATATTGGCTAGTACTTTTTCGTCTGCACATCATTTTAAGGTGAGAACAATTTTGTTTTGGGGGGTGGGGGTGTACACTGATTTTTGTGTCTACTGCGAAGCAAGCGCGACTTGGAGATTGCTGAAACGAAACAGGTTTTGAAATGTTATTTCACAATTTAACACTTGAATGTATAAGGTCTTTCACACTCCCACTGGTGTATAAGGGGGCTCATTTGGACCCCCCCTTGAAAAACCACTTTGCTAATGGAATTTTTTACCAAAACTTTGGTCATTGATTGGGTAGGGTACATAATGGCGGTTCAAAAACTGATTTTTGTGTTTCACATAAAATTCTCCCACCGAAAAATGGAAAGCCACTTTTCCAAAGGACTTTTTCCATAAAATTTGGCTCATAATAGGAGAAAATAAATGCATTGCTGAAATAACAATTTAAAAAAGTTACTCCAGTACGATTTAAAGGGCAAAACAAGTTTTGAATAGCACCGCCAAAATGCTTATTTACGTTAATTAGCATAAAAATGGCATGACCGATTCAATTTTTTTCCCCCCAATTCAAAAAAAGAAAAAAACTAAAAAATCAATTACATTAAAATTTTGGGCAAAAATAATTTAAGGTAACACCTGTGCCCAGAAACCAAAATGTGCCCCCTTACACACTTAAGCCACTATCAGTCATTTTTTAAACAATTCAAACTGCCCATTTTGTCTCGAATTGCAAGTGTTATTTCATATCAACACCTTATATTACTATTACTTTTCTGTGTGAAAAACAAACAAACACGCATTTTTAAAGCCGTCTTAAGTGGCCCTTTTAACTACTATTTCTGGCCTTCACAATTCGGATCCCGACTTTTATATTAGTAAACCACATAAAAATCATAATAATCTTGACAAATACGGCTGTTATCTTAGCCATTTACAGGGTTCTTTACTAATATATTCCCTTTCCAACTAAACAGTGCAAAAAATGACTTGATGAAAAATAGGGCACGATTTGTTTACATTGTGCAAAATTTGCTGATATGCTTTAAGTATTTGAGTCGGTTTATTTGTAAGTGGTGAATTTTGTTTTGTTATTGCCTACGTGTTTTTAATGTTGTTAAGAAATCACAACCAAGTTAATTTTATAAACATTATCTTGAAATCCTGATTTAGAAATAAAAACTTTGACCACAGTCATGGTGAATGAGTCCAATAGTTTTTACCTTATAGCCAGCCTTTAAATATATAATTTCAATGGAACATCAATTGTACAGGATTAGTAATCCTCATTATTACCCTCTTCAGGGTTGTATTAACTATTTTTAGCTTTTCCATTCGTGAAAGCAGGCATGAGAATCTTCCGTTTAAAAACTGAATTCAGTTTTTTTTTTGGCCCGAATTTTTAAAAAAATTTTTTTTAACGCGTTTTCATTTATTGTTCAGCTCGATGTATGTGTATTTTTTTACTGGATTTCACGCTTTTTTTCAGTTTTTTTTCCGCTTTCAGTTTTTTTTTGTTTTCCGAAAGTTCAGTCTCATGCCTGTGGGAAGGGTTGTTTGTAACAGATTCTGGCTCATTCACTCAACTATGTTCAGAAATACAGATTGAAAGCAAAAAAAAATTGTGCATGAAAAAACACAAAATTTAACACGGACCTTTTATCAACTTGATGCGTTTGAATTTTTTCATATGGTCTCCATATTTTGGCTTTCTATGCTGAAAAATGGAAGGATTTGGTGAAGAATGAAATTTTTGTATTCACTCTGTCTAATTATCAAAAGAGTAAGTTCATGGTCTTTAGTTGTCCAGATTGTGAATCAATCAGTCTGGAATGCTTCTTGAGAAGTTTTAGTTTTGAACATACAGGTATTGATCAGGAGTTATTCCCTAGCCTCCCAGAGCCAATAATTGGATTGTTGTAATCCCCATCTCTTACATAGATTTCATGTATAACAAGCATAAATGGATTATCATTGTATTTTAAAACAATGCATGCAAATGACAGAACATTTCATACAGCTGGATAATTTTAATTGAAACAGCTGAATAATAAAATACCATTCACTCTACTGATGTAACTATATTATTGCGTGAAATTTGAATGAATTTGCATTTGGTACTTCACTGCTATACAAAGCTTTAGGAGTTGCTATTTCTTGTGCGATATTGTTAGACACCAACGAATAATTCAGGTCCGTGGTCTATAGTACTGTGGTTTTTAAGCCAATGGTTTTGTTAACTGCGTGTTTATCTTAGATCGTATTGTCTTGATTTCGCATGTGTGTTTGGATGACGTGGGAAAATTATGCAGCGTTTTCGTTTGTTGACAATAAGGTTGTGAATGCTAAGTTTAGGGTCTAAACACACAAGTGGTTGAATTTGGTTTTTGACGTGTCATACACTCCTCCGTTTGGATGTGTGCATTGGTAAATGGCCATGAAAGCAGTTGGGAATAGCAAAGTCATCACAGAAGCCTCTGGCAAGCCTCCCCCTTTATATCACTTGTCCTACTGTAGCTGCTATGTAGCATTGATGCATTTGCAGCCTTATGTTTTCTATTTGTGTCCATCAGTGTGCTTGCATTGGTGTTTTGGTTTTCATTTACACTATTAGGGTCACTTATCGGCGCTGCAATGACACATTCCATGTCTTGTTGGTATTTCCCGGCTCAACACCTTTCTGGTCAGATTAGCATTTTGCAATATGCTTATTACTTCGTTTTACAATGGACTATAAGGTAACAATGTCTGCACATGAGCATTTTGAAAAAATGTTTCTATTTCCTCAGAATGTAAATTTGTGTTTTTTTTCATTATAAGCCCAGTGGCATGCACCTAACCCTCGAATTTGAACTAAAGTGACTCTGCTCAAATTAATTATTCGGTCAGAAACAAGATAGTATAATATCCTCTACCCCAGTAAAATCATTCGTTTTTTTTCCTTTCTCAATTTAAAATAACTGTCTATAATTTCCTTGATCCACTAACCTTTCCTGTGTGTGTGTGTGTTTTGCGTTGTGTGTGTGTGTGATGCGTGTGTGCGTGTGTGTCTGGGTATTGTTTGTTTCCTATGTCTGTATGCCTGTCCTGTTCCTCACAATCTGGCTTTTCTTTTTGTAGGTGTGGTCTACATGTATTGTTTGTTGTAAACAATGTCAAAAATGTAATAACATTATTGAACAATTTAGTCACAGTATTACAATTGGTCAGTCAGATAGTATAATATCCTCTACCCCAGTAAAAATCATTTCTATTTTCTCTTTCTCACTTAAAATAACTGTCTGGAATTTCCCGATCCACTAACCTTTCCTTTGTGTGTGTGTTTGTGTTGGTGCTGCATGTGTGTAGTCTGTGATTTATTTTTTTTTTTCCCATTCATTGAGGACGGGCACCCTCAAGTTTATTTAGGCAGTTCAGTTGAAAAAGTGTCGGCTCCGTTTGTTTTTAAAAATGTATTGTAGGTGAAAGAGAGACTCTCAGCAACTCAGAACACTTCGAATTTTTGAAATCGGCCATTCCTGTCTGTTTGCAAACTTATTCAAATTTTTGTACTCGTCATAACATTCATTTGGCGACAATGTCACAGGTCAAAGTCTTTTATTTCCTTTATTTGTCCATGGCACCATGGTAGTGTACTCTTTCAACCAAAAATATGTACAAATCTGAAACATAAAAGGGTATACACTTGATTTTTTAGGTTATGTTCCTGATATATGTACCCTACAGATTAATAACTTACAGTAATTTATCTCTCCATTTACCAACTCATTTGAATAATTTTTGAGGAAAATGTTTAAAATGTTATGTTTTTCATGTAAAAGGAAAATAACCATTTCTTAAAGGGGGATGCCCATATCAGTATATGAAGTTTTCATCTTGATAGATCCGGCCTTCACCCAAACCCCATCTGGAAAGTTTGTGCAACCAAGATGTTCAATCCTTGGCTGTGATATCTAAAAACATGATTTTGTAAGCCCATAGAGTACAGTGTACAATTACTATTGGTCGACCAAAATGAGCACTTTCCTCTCATAACTTTCCAACCAAATATCATTTTGCCCTAATATTTCACAGGTAATGAGAACATAGTAGCTTTCTTCTGATACACACCAAAAGTTGATTACTTCCGTAAAATCTGGGGCTTCTGGGAATGAGCTAGTAGCGTCGGGCCCTGGACCTTTATATAGATGTACTTTAAGAAAAACTTCACCTATCATTCTGCAACTTTGCAGGATTTTTTCTTAATACACTCATATACAGAAGTTTGCAGCAACAGAGTCTATTCGATAGCTTACTTTATCCTAATTGCATTTTGACAAAAATGAGCAAAACTTGCATTTTGGTTAATTCACAATGCAACCTCGAAAATTTTTAGAATTTTTCTACTATGAGCATCAACAAACATAATTTATGACCAAATAGCCTAATTAATGTCTCTTATGGCCTAATAACTAAATTATTTAAACCAAAAATGTGCAAAATCTAAGAGTTTTGTTATTTTCTTGCATTTTGTGAGAAAAAAAAAAGTTTTTTACAAGCTATCATTGCTGAAATGTTTATGGTTTCCCCTTTCAAACTTTACCAACACAACAAGGAAGAGAGTGAGTTGTATTGAAATGTTACAATAGGCCTAATTTGCATATTGTTTGCAAAATGAGCATATTTGAGATTTTTTATTAAATTTTTGCATTTTTGTAGGAAGTTTACAAGCTCTCAATCTGTAATTTCATGCGGTTTCTCTTCCAACCTGTAGGCTACAACACCTTGTACCTACATGAGTTTGAAAATTTATTTCATGACCTAATTTACATACTCTTTTTCAAAATGCCAAATCATATAAGGCTGTTTAGAAACCCCCCATGCAGCATCATTGTCCCCCAAGATGCCATATTTTTAAGGTGGCCCTCTCACCCAAAGGAGAATTTTTGAAAATTAAAAAAAAAAAAAAAAAAAAAAAAAAAAAATTTCGACTTTTTTATAATTTAGCATATTTTTCGTCCAAACCACACCTATTTAATATGCATTTTGGCTTCCGTTCACCCAAGACCTCTAGTTTTTCCATGTTACCGAATGCCTCTGGGTTGAAATCGCTAGCCTTGCTCATCCCTATGAATTCATTGGAGTGACCCCCCCCCGTGAAAATTAACTAAGGGCAGGGTCATTATATGCGCCAGGGGGAATGGAGGAATATAGGGAATGCGAAGCGAACGAGAGAGTGCAACAAATTTTTCATCAGAAGCGAGGAGCTTCACTTTTCATTTACGGAAGTTAGGAGGGATGCGACCTTTCTCGGCCGAAATCCTCCATTTTTCTCCTGGTGTAATAATGCATGCCCGTCCCATAATGTAATTAATAACAAACAAACACAAAAACACAAACAGACAAAAAATAAAAAAAATAAAAAAAATCAACAAGTTAAAATTTCGGCAGATTTATAATGGAAATGCATTGGTTTTTATAAATGCTTCATCCTACATCGAATCCCATACCTCGCTACGAAAGCTGCCTTTTCCTTCCCACAATAACGGCACATTCGGATAATTTAAATTTTCATATAGGCAATGATTACATACTTCATATTTCCACTGAGATACACTATATATTTGCGTCTTTACATCAAAACTGTCAACTGCGCCGGGATGAGGATAAGGGGAAGCTAAGCGAAGCGAAGAGTGCAAATGAAATTTTTCATCAAGATCAAGGACTTGTTCAACTTTCAATTTACGGAAGTTGAGGAGGGAAATGCGACCGTTTTCTCGCCGAAATCCTCCCTTTCTCCTGTGTAAAAATATGCATGCCCCGTCCCCTAATGTATTAATGCATATCCTTCAATAAGGCAATTGAGGGACCTGCTATAGAGGGCAGACAGAAGGTCTAATCAAAAACATTGTAAATTTAGGCAGATTTATAATGGAAATGCATTGGTTTTATAAATGCTTCATCCTACCTCGAATCCCATCCCTCGCTACGAAAGCGGGCCTTTTCTTCCCCACAATAACGCCACATTGGGGATGTTTAATGTCATATAGGCCATGTATTACATACTTCACATTTCACTGAGATACAAACTATATATTTGCGATCTTTACAGCACAACTGTCACAACGCCGGGCCACGTGGCCACGGATCGCCACATGCCGCAAGAGTGTTGCCATTTCCAGGCATCAAATTTGGCGTGCAAGCTGGTTTCTTTGTGGCACTTTTAACTCATTACTCATATTAGGCTTTCTTTTCGGACTCTTTGATGATCAAATTGCTTTGTAAAAAATACATAAATTCTTCGTTGATCAATTTGTAATCTAGCATATCTTGTTGATGTTCTGGAAATATTTTTCGTTGTGGAGAAAAAAAATCTTGATGTTTTTCAAAATCCATATCTCAGCAACCACACAAAATCTGTATTACAATCACCACACCCAGCGGTAAGCTTTCACTCAGAACTTTCCAAAATCACACTGAAGCCCTGTAACCAGTCACAACGCACGGATTTACACATTTCGTCAGTCACCGTATACACTTAAATGCTAACTAAATCAAAAGTGTTGCCAAGCGGCGTGGTCTATGTTATTAACCATGCGTTTCCAATGGCGTTGAAATGTGCTCGAAAACATTATGTGAGATGACTTAGCAGGTATCTCACGCGATGCTACCACTACATCTTATTTTTTTCGATTCCGTTTTAGAATGTAGAGGGAAGATATGCTGCAACAACATATTTAGTGGGAATTACATGGGGATTAGCATTATTTTAAGTAACTTGATGATTTCTGTAGAATGTGTTTGTTCTCTTCGCACCACTCACACAACGTCAGTGCAGTAGATCGGTCACCGATTACTTAATTGTAACTGAACACTGAAACCAGTCCACTGCATATAGTACATGGGAAATGTAATGGATGTTTTGGTTTGTTTTTTTCATAACAATGTTTGACACCAATTTTTTTTCAATACAGATTTCATGGAGAATCTGAAAATCATGGGTGTCATTTTTTAAAAGTGTTCTTTGGGGGTTGTATAAGGGGGGAAAATTGTACCTGGGTAAACATAAAAGTTGTTTAAAATTGTTTTAAAATTTAACCAGTCCTGTTCGGCTTGGGAAAAGGTTTCTAAAAAGGTATATTTTTGCCATATTTCGACTATTGTTTTTAGTACAATAGTCTCAGAAAGGTCAAGGTCATTTTATAGAATGGGTCCGATTTTGGGTTGAAACTGGGTTTTAAATCGTTCATTGGTCATACTAAACGAACATGTATATAGATTCTGTGTTTCACCTTTCACAGTGAGACGTTAGAGATATGACTAGTGTCATAGACCCTGTGGACCATGGTCCATATGTGCCCTCTTAATTATTTATCACAACGTCATTGGACACCACCGGACCTTGTATATTTTTCTGGCTTCTGTAAGTGAGACGAACAATTTGGCACTCATTTTTTAGAAAAACCGAGATCTTGAAATTTACCACCCCCAGTTGTGACCTTGAAACCCGTTTTTAACCTGTAACTCTGTACTAATAACACTCAGGTAGGGCACACTAGGATACTTTCTGTACCTTGAAAGGTACTGAACATGAGATGGTATACTTAAAACACTTTTGCCCCCTTTATATTTTGCCCCCTGTCTAAACCAGTGTAAAACTTGCCCCCCCTAGATTCATCCAAGAAACACAATTTTTAAAAAATGACAACCCATGATTTTTTGGATCTTCATACAATTTTTGATTTAGAAAAACCTTGGTTGCAAGATTGTAATATGAAATTTTCCACCAACAAAAATACGTTCCACATGTACTACTAGTTAAAAGTTTTAGAAATGATTAAAGGGCATTAAGGTAATTCCAAAAACTTCATTCCAATAAGCACCCATATGTCAAATCATTGTGATTTCCAAATATTTTCTGAAAAAAAAAATGATTTTTTAATGGGATTGGATATTCGCATCATTTGAGGAAGAGCGCCTCAAGGTTAAGCTTACAAATTAAGGGGCAATATTCCGGTTAATTGATGGAGTTCGATGAGTTATGTTTTAGAGAGTTGTTTGTTATGTTGGGTGAAATTTGGATGAAGTTCATCAATGAGTTGTTTTTAGAGTTATTTTTGGTGAAGTATATTGTTTTGAAAAAAAAAAATGTTTGATTTTTTATGGGAATGTACTTTGCATCATTTGAGAAAAACCACCCTCAAATTGAATTAAGCAAATGGAATTGGATTGTTAGGTTCCGGTTGACTGTTCGACAAGGAACACCCAGAGGTCACTATTTCATTATTAATTATTTCCCCAAATATATACGTTTTTCCGAGGGAATATTCTCCACAATTAAGCCACCCCACTTTGTACAGACTACACATCAGTTCAAATGCATCTAAAATTGAAGTAGCCTTTTTTTGGGTGGAGAGTGATGATGATGCTGACAGGCATTTTGTACATGATGATGCCACTGATGGGACGGTATGACTCATGATTGTACACTTGATTTTCAGTAGGGCGTAGCTATGGTGCGATGCCCCCCCCAAAAAAAAAAAAAAATGGCAAATCTGCAAAACAAGGTCCACTTTACGTGCTGAAGTTTGCCGGTTTTTTGCCTCCAACTCCGGCCCTAGGCATATTTGAATCGAGGTTCAACTCTAGCATGGATAAATTTCAAGAAAAGTAATGGTTTTTATTATACCATAATAAATAAGAATAATAATAATTTGTATTTTTAAAACGCCGACTATCCACGTAAACGTGATCAAGGCGCTGTGCGCTGCCTGAAAGGCGCTCAGCACATCAAGAACCATAATACCAAAACATATGTATGCCAAGAAGCTCGATGTTTATAGAAGCAGGAGGAAACCGTATTACCCTGAGAAAACCTGCGGAACAGTATGATCGAGAAACATAAATTATACATGTACAATTGTCAAAAATTCGAGAGCCTTCGGGCTTGCCCCCTGGACTGGGCCCTTAGGGTGGTGCCCTGCAAACCCACCCGTTCTAAAGGTCCACTTCTTGCTCCCCCACAATTCCTGCCCCCCCCCTTTTAAAATGGGCCCTGTTGTACAATTCATGTGCCAAAACTTTTTGACAACACTGGGTTTTTGACCATTGACTTCAACAGTAGCCCATCACTAGGGTGGGGCATATAGGGAGTATTTATTTTCAATCGGGCATGGTCAAAGGTGTTCCACTTGGCCCACAAATGAACAAATATAACCCTTTAAAAAATTTTCATGGGGGTCTTCGTATCCCACCACCACCCCTTTGTCCTAATATAGGCTAAAATCAAGCTTCAATTTGCCCAAGTCAAAAAAATACTTGAGCAAATTTTGGTCCTGAATCACGCCAGGGGTGGTTCCCCAACAACTTTCGTTGGGCCTTCCTTGTCTGAGGTGTAAGTCCACTCCATGTAATGGCCCATTACGTGCCCAAAAGGATTTCCATGGTCATTGGGACTGGTGTTTACCGAATCGGTATGTTTGCGCGGGCCTTTGTGACAATGGCCACCATCAACGAGTGCTTAGTTAAACTTGGGGTTTCCGCCAATTTTGTCTGTTGTGGGATTTTGCCTCCCTTTGTCACAATCCGGCTGGAGGAAGACAGTGCGGTAATGGTTCCCGAAAATCTGTGTTGAACCTAACTGATACACTAAAGAAGGACAACTGTTAAGTTTGTCCCTGTACTGAGATTTACCAAGGCGTAATCGAAATTCAAACCCTGGCTACTCAGAAAGTGGGAGACAATGAATAGACTATAGTATAACCCAGTAACGAGAGGGCAAAAAAACGGACGAAAGCCGTATCTACGTATAAAAAAAACTTCAAACCCGATCAACTTACGCTTAGTAAAATGAACTCTCCACTTAGATGACCGTTTTCATAATGGCTGTACTCACACAGAGCGATCATGGTCCGTAAAACGGAAATGTCCTTCCGATTAAAGAATGCGTCTGATGTGCTCGTAGATCGCAATGACGAACTGGACCAACCCTGACGAACATACGTAATGTGTATCCCGGGAGTTTGTATCCCGACCAGTCCTTAGATTCCGGCGTAAGTTTTCATTGTACCCATGGACATTCATTACTCAAGGAAATAATGTTTCCACCTCCACCCGTGCGACCTTGGTTCTAGCGTTATTGAAGTTTGCTTAAGTTGTTGCTTCCATGGACTCTTTTCTTCCGACGTGAATTGGCATTAGCCTAGGACAAGGAAATCTCTTGGAGCGTTTGTACTATGGACATTCATTATCTCAAGGAAATCCTTCTCCAGCATCCCCCCCGTGCGACCTCGTGTCTATCGTTTCGAACTGATTGACTTGCTTCCGATGGAGCTCTACTGACGATGATGGACATAGACGTAAGAAAGTATCTCGGAGTGCGAGGGAGTGATAATGCGGACTCACCACCGCGTACAGTTTGGAACCAGTCGAACCCTTGGATCCTTCAGAATAGCACCTCATACAGTGGTTTCTCTAACCATTTTAGCAAAATGTTTTGACCCGTGAGTTTAATCGTAGTTTAGCTTCCCGTATAAAACCTTTACTTTGCAAATGAATTCTCGGATCAAGTGTCGTTGGGAGGTCCCGAACATCTTGTAAGGGTAAATAAAGGTTAAATATTTCGGGTAATGTTTGTAGGGCAGGCAGGCCAACAGTGGTCCGCGCCCGCTACAGTTCCAGCATCGCCTGTTTCACCCCCCCAGTTGCCATTGCGCAAAGGGTCTAGTTTACACTGGCTGCAGCAAACCCAATTTTCTCGCCACGGCCTCAAATCGTATTACGTACAAAATGATGGTGATTTTGACAAGCCGCTGTTTATGGGGCTAATCGCACCTAATTTTCGTTTGTGTGGGTTTTACTGGCCAATACCTTGTAAAATAGGGCATGTAAAAAAAAAATCTTTTTTTTCAATCCACTGCGTGTCTTTCAAAAATTTCTAACTCTTCTCTCTCTGTGCGCGTTACCGGTCAATCAGGGCTTTATTAATTGGCACTGCCCCAAAATCCAGATTGCGCCTAAAAATCGTTACCGGGCCAACGAAAAAAAACAAAAACAAAATTTGTATCAGCCCTCGGCGGGGAAATTTTTGTGCCTGGTATGCAGCGGCAGTTGGCTTACAGGTGGCATGCGTAAATACCCATTCCATCTCTTTTTACACTCCCAATGTATTTGTCCGTGCTCTGTAACCAGCTTTGGGCTCCACGATATGCAACCTGTTGTTAGGAGATTTGGCCCCAGGGTAAGGCGTAACAGTGCTCCGTGTTGTAATTACGTAACTTCGCTTTGGTATGCATTGTTTTGCATACAGTTGTTTGCTGATGACGAGTCATAACCACCGCCCCCACCTCCCTCCAGTACGTATTTATTTATAAGTGTCTGTTCACCCCACAGCCTCGCCACGCCCTCCCATGTTTTATTTATTTAAAAAAACACAAAATTAAAATTTCGCCCACAACCCCACGTACAAAATTGGGAGTGATTGATGAAATTAAATTATTGCAACCAGGGACCCCGTTTAAACTAACGTCACGCCCAAGTGCAGCTTTTAATCTATTCAACCAAGTGGCTGTCGTTCACATCCCCAAAGCAGGGACCTCCAGCAAAGCATCGCGATTTTGCGATGTGTATGGATGTTGCGGCTATTGGGAGTTTCGGTGCCCTAATAAATAATATAAATGCATTTATATCATAATTGGGGATCTCTGGCTTAGCATACGGGTCCCTGTTACTCCCCTTCTAACGCGTTTTTGTCCCGCATTTCTTAAGTTCCCAATAAACTTCCCCCGTGCAACCCCTCGCCGAATGTTTTTTTTGCATTCAAACAGTGTTCCACGGAGTTTAGTGTGCGCCCTGTAAAATTATCATGCTGGCATATGTAAACACACTTCGGCGCATATATTGCGCCTTCGCGTGAAAAAATAGGGAATCCCTCAGTTGGGGTGGGTATGTGCCTTGAAACAGTCCACTAAATCAGAACTGGAGCGTTTGTTTTTGTTGCAAAATTGGCCGGGTATTCCCCGCCAAAACTTACATGAGGGCCATTGATATAATTAAGGTAAACACCATCCTGCCGCATTTGCGCCGTTGCGCTAAAAATAGGGATTCCCTCAGTGGGGGTGGGTAGGTTCCTGGGAACAGCCACGCCAGCAGACTTGAGCTTTGTTTTATGGTGCAAGAATTGGCCGTGTATTCCCCGCCCATACCATTACACGTGGTGGTTACCGAACGTGCCGTGTTTGGCACGCACGTTTGGCTGGTACTTTTGTCAAGTCCTTAGTCCTTAGAAACATAGTATGCCGCTCCAAATTTGTGCGGCAGGGGTACATGTGGATGTCCAGTCCAATGTCCACACTACAATCCACCCCTAGCATGCAAAAACAAAATTGGGCGTGATAATATTAAATCATATAATAAATTATAGATAATGGAATAAATTGATAACATGCTAGTTTCCCCCGGGTTTATCTGTACAAGGGAATGCGCAGGGGGTTAAACACACAACACAAATGCCACTACCTCCAGCACTTTCAGGAAGGGCACTTCAAAAGGTAATTAAACCAATCACATTAATGTTTTTCAACAGTACAGTTTTTTTTAAGGACTAAGAAGTGGTAAAACAATAAGAAAAACAATATATATAACAATAATAATAAGCAACAATAAATAATAATAAAAAAAAAAACAATAGTAATAATATAAATAAATTAAAAAATCCCCAAACGATATAGAATTTTAAACATGATTATGTAAATCCAAACATAAATATGGGTAATATCTAGGAACGGGGTTTGCTGCCCATGCCTGTTCCAAGATGGATGCACAACAAAACATTCTGGCATATGTCAAAAGTTGTGCTAGTATGCAAGCAGGGACCTGTTCACAGGGGAGGTCAATAGGCCTATTATTTGTACTCAGGGGTCACCTTAGCAAAATATGTGGTCATACCGTATCTTAGCTGAAACTCCTGGGTAGATGGTACTGCACGCTCACCCGGTTTGCCTAATCACATGTCAAAACCGAGTCATGGTTTCCTTGGGGCTCTTCCTTCCAGCTCTGTTTGCAGGTGTAGACCTCTCTCGGGAGGGATGGACTGATGGGCCACTCATCTGAGCTGCACCTTGAGGGTACCACCTTTAAGTGCACTGCCTGGTCTCGTCCGCTTTAGCAGTGGGCAGGACTTGGAGATAGAATCTCATGAATTGACCCTGCTGTGTTGCATCATGGACAGGGGACCTTGCCCATTCGTTAGGTTCAGTTTAATTTAGTAATAAAATAAACCAAAAAAAAAATAAATAATAATAACCTAAGTTCATGAATAGTTAGGGGGAAGTTACAATATTCATTAGTTTTCTAATGGGCTCTTTAGTTATTTAAATTAATAGTCATATCCTTTGTTTATCTAGTGGGTTATCCTTCAGTTATTATGATATTCATTCTTTATTTGCAAAACTGAATAAACCGCAAGCAAAGGGGAGGCGTTAAGGGGAAAGTATATTTCGCCCCAACGCCAAAGAAATGTGAATAACAAAAGTCAAATTTATTTCCCCTATTGCCACTAGTATGCAATATAATAATATTGTAACGAAATAACACTAAATTACGTTAAGGAAAAAGTGATTGTTCACTAGGTTTACAATGAGCTCTTATAGTTTTCAAAGTCAATATTCATATAATATTGTCACTCTAGTGGGTTAGTTTCAAATTTGCATAAATTATATTAATAAATTTCCCCATTTTCCCCCTAACGTATTAATGGGTAATGAATATTGTTTTCACCCCTATAGTCGCACATAAGAAGTCGTTAATAAAAAATAATGAATAATGGGCACAAACTAAATAAAACAATATTATAATTCAAACAAGAAATCAATTCAAACAATTTTCCTGGTTCCAACCTCCAAGGCCATCCATCCCTTTCTGTTCCTCCAGGTCGCATGCATAGTTTAAGGTCCATTCCAGTAAGGTTTGGCAACATCCTCCAAAGTAGTGGGTGCCCAGGTAGAAATTATTGGTAGGGAAGATGGCTGTCCAAGCCCTTCGCTTTATGCGAGGCCACAGGACCGGCTTGTTATCTCCCCATATTGTTCAATCGACTAGGAGCTCCTTATAGTCTGGTTCTTTAGACATCTTTGTGTTGATGTTCTGGGATATATCTGGGGAGTTTTAAAAAGTTCTGCCAGGTAGTCGAAATAGCTACCATCAAACCAATCACAGGTCACTTTCAATAACAACACAATCGGGAATAATTCCATTGGGTTTCATCTCCATGGTGTTTTTTTCAAATACTAACCCCGGGCAGTGCCCCCTTTTTGCCTGCAATTGTTTTCGTCTAATATGATTTCTAAATTTGGGCACTTAGAAGGATAAAATAAATGTAGGACAATCCATTAGCACAGCCATGGGCGGGCAAGGTATGAATAACAAACACTAGTCCATAAACAGCTTACGGGGGCCGAAGGCCCCTTTTGTTTCAGCTTTACTTCCACAGGTTACCACACTTTTAAGTATGAATGTCAATAGCTGGTGAACATATAACAAAATCAAGCATTCTCGCTGGGCTTGGCCCAGATTCGTCGGTGTGGAGAAGAGTTAGAACTGAATGTGTTTTTACCCAGTTTTCTCATCCTCTCGTAGAGTACACACATACATTTTTAATGTACACTAGTTAGTTTCACATTCATAGAGATGGTTTGAGGTCGGATAGGGTCGCCTTGTCTAATGCCACTAGCGTTGGATCTTTGCGCACATCTTTGCAGCATTGTTTTGGGTGCCCCTTCTGCACAGCTTCTGAAAAATGGTGGCATATCTGGTGAAGAAGGTATTTAAAAATCTCCTGCAGATGACAAGCCAGGATTTGGGCCAACCTCTCCGACCTAACCGTGCCAGTAAAGCGCATGTATCTTAAGTTTTGTCACATTGAGGTCAAACAGCTGCTCTCTGTTTGTGACACATGTAATTTGCAGCCATTATGGATAGCATTAATAATATAATTATATATATTTGACACACAATAATCACAAAAAAAAAATAATAATATAGTGCGTAATTCCCACCGCTTATTAACTTGTGTTGTGTGCAGTCCTGCCCTAGGCATCACCCTTCTTCATCTTTTTGTTGTTTTACGTGTGCAAATTTGTTCCAAAGTCCAGTTTTTCACCCCACGGTAAACAAATAATTTAATAAAATTAAATAAATTATGTTCTCCACTGTGTTTAATGTGGTCATCTGGTGTTGCATAGGTTTCAGCTTTAAAGCTGCATCCTTGTCTTCCCATTCATTTTTTGTCCAGGCTAGTGGGACTAGTCCATGCCAAACAAAAATAAATAAATTAAATAGATGGTGTATATTTAATAATATAGCGTTCTCTGGAATGCTTGCGTCAGCTGCCATCACAGTTTGCCAATGGGGGTCACATTTTGGTGGTATAGTTCACATAGAAGGCATCTTCCAAGGTCAACTTGGTGACACACATATTGACCATGGGCAGTGGGCTCTTTCTGTCCAATTATGAGCTGCAGCAGTGGAAATATGTGGGAAATATGTTTATCGGCTTCAGCAAAATGGGGTCGAAGTTCACATAGGGGTCAATCATAGGTGGACCGGCTCACATGCTCAAAATTATGTGCCTTGGGCCTGGGGTTCTTTTGTCCATCCATGTACACAAGCTTAGTGTTTTCATATGAAAAATGGTAATTGTTACCTTTATCTTAATAATAGCAGGTCAAAGGTCACATAGGTGCCAAATGTCACTCTGTGTACATCCCACACTAAGTCCTGGCTAGTGGTCATTTTGACTAACTTTGTTGCCGTATTCCATATGTGCCAAAGGATGTGTTTTTAATTATTTTCAAAATGGGGTCAAAGTTGCCCCCAGGGGGTCATCAGAGGTCACTTTGTTTAACTCCACATACACCACAGCCTTGGGCCAGTGTTTTTCTTCTACCATGCAGGCATAAAGGGAATCATCAATGCGTATGTGGCAATGGGCTTGTTAACCTCAGATTGTTTCAATGAAATTAGGTCAAAGTCATATAGGGGTCAAAGGTCAATATGTGTACTCCCACATTAAGTCTTCACTGTGGTTCCTTTCAAGTTCTTCAAAAAATGTGCAAAGCACATATGGGTCAACTCAAATGCACACCATAGCCTTGGACCGGCTGTGGTCCTTCTGACCATTAAGGGGTATCAGTAAATGTGTTTTGTTATTGGTTATTTGTTTCTTCCTATTCAATTATGTAGTAATCAGTAAATGTGTTGTGGTGGTACATGCAATTGTTAACCTTTGTTTACGGCCACAGCGGGAAAGCCATCCCTATATGTGTCTTCCTGCTAAAAGCAGACGACACATCTGCTAGCTTGTTTAAAAAAAAAAAAAAAAAAGCTTGTGCCACTCCATGCAATGCAGGGTGTCTGCATGGTCCGTAGTCCACTGCCATCATTTTTGCCATTCAAGTACATTCAAGCCATAGGTGTGCAACACTTCAGTGTGAGGTCTGGTACCACAATTGACCCGGTGTAATGTCTCATTGTTGCAGTTTAAAGTTTCCTGGTATTTTTCTGACTTCATGTAAATAAGGTCAAAGCCTCAAATTTGTGCCCTGCAATACCTGTAAACCACAAGTAGCAGAATGGTTTGCAGTACAAGTTGCCTTGAAAGATGGCTTTCAAAGTAAATGTTACAACAAAAACCAAATCTGTACCAACCTTTCAGTAAGGGTTTTTTTATCTAACTGTGGGGCCAGACCCATTTGTGCCACTGCTGCGTATTTTCTGTACCAAGCCTAATGGCAACCAGGTCTTACCCAATCAAATTCAATCAAAACAAAAATCAGGCGGGGGGTTTCCTCCCCTGTGCTTCGGTTTTTATTTGTTTGGTTTTGGCGTTGGGGTCCTGTTTGTTTTGTGTCCCACCCTTGCCGATCCAACCACCCTTACCCTAGGGGTGGGCTTTTGGTGTTCTTGTGGCGGGCAAGGGTTCCTTTTGGTCACCCTTTGTGGCGTTTGTTTTTGGCTGTCCAGGGGCTGGATCATCCTCCTTCGGCTTATGCATAATGTTTTTGCCTTGGGTAAACCTTACACCGTTGGGTAGAGGGGATGAATTGCCAGCCCCTGGCTTAGTAATCTTGAGATTGCATCGACATTGTTTCCCTATTTTGTGTTGGCACGTTTTAAGTCACCCCATGTCCTACTGGAAATGCTTGTGTGAATACACCAGTGGTGTGTTTTCAATAAATTGGTCAATGTCTATCCAGCCCTTCCTGCAAACAATGTAATTATCGACTCCCTGTGTTTCTATCGTGTGAATTTGAAAGTGATTTCTGGACCAATAAACTTCAATTTGCCAGGTCTAATTGAAGCTAATTTTGGTTCCTGAATCACTCCAGGGGTGGTTCCCCAACCAACTTTCTTTGGGCTTCCTGTCTGAGGGTGTAAGGTCCACTCCATGTAATTGCCCATGTAACGTGCCCAAAAGGATGTCATGTCAATTTGGGACTGGTTGTTACCTCGGTCAATGGTTTGCGGGGCCTTGTGACAGGCCACCAATCAGCGAGTGGCTTAGTTAACACTTTGGGTTTCCCCGAATTTTGTCTGTTTGGGTATTTTGCCTCCCTTTTGTCACAATCCCGGCTGAGGAAGAGAGTGCGGTATGGTTCCGAAAATTCCCACCCTCCCACCCAGTGTACTGGGTTGGGGTCCCCTCAGGTTGGGTGCACTGAAGGGTGCACCACAGGTCGGATGGCATTTGGTTTGGCTTGTCCAGGGGCTGCTCATCCCTCCTTCGGCTAATTGCATAATGTTTGCCTTGGGTAAACCTTAACCCTTATGGGTAAGGAGGGAGAAGCCAGCCTCTGGATTAGTATTCTTGAGATTGGCCATCGCATTGTTGTTCCCTATTTGTGTTGGCACGGTTTAAGTCACCCCCATTTCCTCCTGAAATGCTTGTGTGTATCACCAGGTGTGGTTTGTCAATAAGTTGGTCACTGTCTATCCAGCCCTTCCTGCAAACAATGTATACCGACTCCCTGTGTTTCTATCATGTGGATTTGAGTGATTCTGGGAGCAATAAGCCAATTTTTGCCATATTTTCCACTTTCTTTGTCACAAAGGTAAGATATGACATTCGATGACATGTCTCTATTCCTTGTATATCATTTTATAAACTAAATGATCATTTAAAATTGATATTTACTCATATTAGACAAAATAAATGAGTTTGTGACCCCTTATTGGCCCTTTTTGAAGCATAAAATCATAATAATCCAAGTAGGAAGGTTAAATCATCCATATAAAGTGCTCAACCAAAAATCATAATAGATAATGTTGCCTTAATACCTACTTTTAATCTAACAAGTTAAAGTGGAACTGTTGTCATCCAGCTTAAGACCATTATATTTCCCCAAATTTGATATATTTTACACTACTGACAGCTTTTAGTTCTGCCTCCGAGAGTTTTAGGTGGGGCATGATCTGTTCTCATGGGGTGGTCTCTGGTGGAAATTGTTCACCTCGCCCCATAAACCCACCCACCCAACAGATACATATTGTGTAATTACATTTGAATATCTATTTATAATCTGGTTACTTAATGACTAAAAAAATGAAGCAAATGTTGTCTTTGTAAAAAATAATTCTATAAATTGATATTGATCCTCTGTAACAAATCACTAGTTCTAACTGTCTCCCACTAGTTATGCACAGAGTAGAGCGGTATCTGCTTGAGTGTTTGTATGGTAATGTGTGTGTTTTGTTTTCCTCTGAATACTCCGTTAGGTCGGAGATACATTTGTTCATCTCATGCCAAATCAAAGCCTGCAGTTAAAGGGTTAGGCCTTGAAACTTAAGGTAAGCAAATTATATAGTATTTGAATGGGCCAAACCACAGAACAATTACCTGGGCAATACTCCCATTCCAAACCGCAGTATATAGTGCTAATCAGTAAATTTGTGTCCGACGGGTAATATTTAATATATTTTCTTTCTTAAAAATATAAATCCTTGTAATGAAAAGGACAAAGTCGCACTAGAAAGAACCAGGTGGATCATGGTTTGCCTGGAGGATACAGTGGCATGGGGGGGAATATAGCATCAACAGGTTTTATTTGGATGCAATAAAGATAACCTCTCCTAAAAAGAAATAAATGCAAGTGGTATCTAGTTATGCTACCAGGAGCATTGTGTGTGCTAAGCCTCAACATCTTCTTGATATGTTCTTATAGGTTCATCAGTGACACAATGGCCTACATTTTAAATAACAAACCACATGAAATTTGACAAATTGTTACCAATTTTCTTAATTCCGCGATGGTTCCTGTGTTCTGGCATACAAACTACAGGATTCCCTCGGCAGCTGTTGTCAACCAACGGAGTGATTAAGAACCCCAGCTCATACCCCAAATCATCTGGCCATTTCTTCTAGGATGACTGCCGTACAGAATTCTACAAGACTTTTTTTTACCCAACTTTATCTCCTGTACACCTTTTTAGGGAGGATGGGGAAGTCCGATCTTTGGTTAGCTTAAATCTACAAGGTCTCTTGGAAAGGAGATGACCTCTTTGAATTGGCTACCAATCTTTCCATTTATATATGAAGGGTCCAGTTGGAGGTCCATCATAAGGAAGTAATTAATGGCCCTAAATAGCAACGCACTGCCATGCAAAAGACAATTTGCCACTGGAGAGGTTTTTCCAAGAAATATTTCTAGTAGCGGATCACATTCACATTGACATTCACATTGACATTCAACATTCACAGTTGTTCCATCGCAACCAACACCTGGTGGGGATCCCAATTGCTGATTTTTTGACGAATTTGTAGCAACTTTGGCGACAATTACATCATGACCTGGAAAGGAGACCGTGGGTCAGTATGTTCCACCTGGCTCTCCTATACAAACACAATGCTCCTCAGTAGCCATACTGTGGATACCACTTGCCATTATTTCTTTTCTCGTGAGAGTGTTTGTCTTTCTTGCCATCCAACTACAAATCCTGTGATGCTATCTTTCCATGACCCTGTATCCTCCTGCATACCATCCCCCACCTGGTTCTTTAGTGTGCCACTCCAACCTTATTCTGTTATTACAAGGTATTTTTAAGATAGGAATGTAATTAAATATTAGCCATCGGACACAACAATGTAACTGATTAGGACTATATGCTGTACAAGTAACACCTGTCTTTGTTTTTGACAATCCATAAAATAATAGTTTGCTTAGCTTATTTTTCAATGCCTAAAATTTCAACGGCAGGGTTTTTTTGTTTTTTGTCATAAATGAAAATTATGTATCCACCTACGGGGTAGTTACAGAAAACAAAAAACAAAAAACAAACACACAACCACACACACCCCTATCAGAGACTGCTCTAAGTAACTTTATTGGGATAGCGTGAGACCTACATGCTTTGTACAAGTGTCCAATATTTATTTAAAGAATCTTTTTCTTACAAAGACATTTAAGCAAAGTCGTTAATTTATCGATGATAAATAAATTCCGAATGGATGCTTGACATGTCATTGCACAGTAATGTAATGTTGGGGGCGGTTGGTTTATGAGGATGGTAAACAATTTCCACAAGAGATCACCCCCATGATACCAGATCCCCCCAAAATGTAAAGTACATATAATCCAAATTGGAAAACCATGGTTTTGAAACTTGACCAGCTCCAAGTACAGTACACTCTAAATGAAACGGAAACGCGTTCTAATGTTTAACACCAGAAGGTTTTCAACTATTTTAAGTTCATCTTAAAGGCATTGCTGCAAACATTTAACCATTTTCCCTTTTTTATCAGTAACCTGTGTCCAAAAATGTGAAATGTGGTTAATTCCCCACTTATAACATCTTGACTTTAATCAACTTAAGTTTAGCAAGTGTTCACATTTTGCTCACACGTTTTCAATTTAACCTGTCCAGTGTTCAAAAACTGTTACATTTGACCGCAATCCTTTTATGTTCAGTTGTTTAATACTGAATGTTCAAAATGTTTTTAAACATAAAAAACACTTTTTTAACACTTTTTCACTTAACACTGTCATGTGTTCAAAAACTGTTACATTTGAACACATAAATATAGCTCAATATTGTTTCCTTTGTTTAAAACTATGAGCCAATGTGAACACTTGAAACACTTTAATTGATTAAAGTCAAGTGGTAATAAATGTAATTAACCCTTTCGCATGTTTTTAGACACAGGTTACTGATAAAACAGGACTTGGTTAATCTTTCAGAATGCCTTTAAGATAAACTTAAAATAGCTGAACACCTTCTGGTGTTTAAAACTAGAACGCGTCTGTTTCATTAGATTGTACTCCCAATTTGGGGTCCTGATGGATACTGGTGTTATTGGGGAAGGGTTGTGTTTCATTCTTACCTATTGGAATTTTCAGTCTTAAATAACTTTCTAGTGTCCTACTTTAACTTTCTTAATTAAAAAGTAGGTTATTAAACCAACATACTTTTTAACAAAATTTATTCAAAATGGGCCAGTTTTGACTAATAAGGGGTCCTAAGCACTTTTTTTGTCGTATATGGTAAATTCAATTTTAAATGATCATTTTAGGTTTGTAAAATGATGATAGATGGAATAGGCCTGTTATCAAATGACAATATCTTCCCATTGTGATTAAAAAGGAAAATATGGCAAAGTTGGCTATTTTAGCCTATATAGGACAAAGGGGTGGTGGTGGGGCACGAATACCCCCACTGAAAATTTTTTAAAGGGTATATTTGTTCTATTGGGGTGCCAAGTGGAACACTTTTGACCATTCCCGAATTTGAAAATAATACTTCCCTATTTATGCCCCCACCCTACCCATCACTACACTAGTACTATAGCCGATAGAGAGTAGGGCTAAGCCCATACCTCCCTCCCCCATTTTGAAGTGACGCGAATGTAAGGCGAAACCCAACCCCCCTCCCCCCCATGTTCAAGTATCGTTGTCACCCCACAGACCCCATTAAAAAAAAATCTCAAGACGCAAAGACCCCATATTTTTTGAAAATATTACCCCCTCTCATCCAAAGAACCCCTATTTTTTGAGTCCCCTCACCGAATGCCCCTAGGTTGGGAGCACCACCTTAACCACACTAGATGCATTTCATGATGTGAGTACCCACCCCCCTTCACCGAACCATATCCCGAGTCTAAACTGCAGGGACTCTCACATTCATATCATACTGACACATCATTCATAGCTTGATTTGAAAGAATATGGTGATGAACATTTCAACCTTACTTGTAAATCATAGAGCTATTTAGTAGTGGTGGTAATTCAACAGCGACCGAGACGCAACAAGTTGCAGTTGCAAGGTAGCCGAATTCAGAAGTCTTGTGTACACATCAAATGAGCGTCCTGGAACGTTCTTTACTGTTTTTCTGTGGTTTAAGCTGCTTTTCTCGTCTCAAAAACGTTAAATTTATTGGCTTGCTTTCACATTTAACCAACTAATTGACGCCGCCAATGCGTCCAGCATGCGTTCACTCCGGGGTTCACTCGCTCAAGACTTCCATAAAAATCATGTAACACCATGCCTAGTCAATAGCAATAGTCGTCACCAGAGTAGGCCTACGCATGAACTACGCTAATGCGGGATTAGCCATTGGATATGGCGATCGCAAGAGGGCAGGATCGTACTTATGCTATTTTTGTAGACTACGCAGAGGCGAAGTCCATCACATGATGATACATTTCACATCATTTTCCCTCGCAATCGTTCAATTTTGTAGAGAGACTAGACAATCACAGAAAACAGTCTCGAACTTGCAAATTGGTGCCCATTTCCCCTTATTTTCTACTGACTTAACTTAAATATGGGAATTTCAGTCAAGGTAAGATTTGAAAAAAAATGAAATCTTTTGAAATAATGATTAATATACGCGGGGCCGTTATTCGGGACGCGGCGGTCAACTGGAAGCTAACAATCCAATTCCATTGGCCTAAGGTGCATATGCATTTCAAAAAGTTTATGGAATTCATTGAATGAGGTGTGTTTAGGTTGTTTTTGCTGTTTTTGGCGAGTTATGGACTGGAGTTCATTGTGAGTTATGTTCTTAAAGTTATTTTGGTGAGTTTGGAATGGAGTTCATCAATGATTATGTTCAGATGTTTTTCGAGTTACTTTTGAGTGAAATTGATGGAGTTCGATGAGTTAATGTTTTAGAGTTTTTTGATGTTTTGGTGAGTTATAAATGGGGCCCGTCAATGATTTTTAAAAGCGTATTTTGTAGTGAGTATGATGGAGTTCCTTGATGATTTATTTCTTAGATTATTTTGGTGAGTTAGGATGGAGTCGTTTTTTTGATTATGGAGTTCATCGCCTAGTTAGGTTAGATTTTTATATGTTTTGGGGTGAGTTATAAATGGAGCCCCTCAATGAGTTTTAGTAGTGTTATTTGTTAGTAGGTATGAATGGAGTTCATTGATGAGTTATGTTGGTTAAAGTCATTTGGGTGAGTATGATGGAGTTCATCCAACCTGTTCAAAATTTCCTAGGTTTTTTTTTGGTGAGTTGGGGCATTCATTATGATTATGTTTAGGGTGTTTTTTTTGGTGTTGGTGAGTTATGATTGGAGTTCACCAATGATGAGTTGTTTTTAGAGATCTCTGTTGGTGAGATATGGATAGAGTTCATTGATGAGTTATGGTTTTAGAGTTCTTGTGTTTGCGAAAGCCGGGTGACCGCTTGTATCTATTAAAAGGCCATGCCTCCATATTACCTTTTAAAGGGCACTTCCATTAATCAATTTACAATTATATTCCTCCATTTACCAATTAAAGGGGGATTTTTTTTTTTTTTTTAATTTACTAATTATTAAAAGGCGATTCCTCCATTTGCCAAAGGGGCCATTCCCTCATTTACCTGGAAAGGGCAACAATGACAATTTTATTTAAAAAGTAAGGCCATTCCTTCATTTATCAATGAAAGGGACATTCCTCAATTACTAATTATTAAAAGGCTATTCCTCCATTTACCAATAAACGGCCATTCCTCAAGTTACTAGTCAAAGGGCCATTCCCAATTAAAGGAGCATATATGATTTCTGAAAATGGTTTAAGATTATATGGCATTAAAAAGGCATTATGTAATTTTCAAAAAAAAAATTATGACAGGAATGTATTTTTTGCACCATTCGAAGAAGAGCACCCCCCGGTTCATTGTTGACCTCAAATACTTTGTACTACACTAATTTCATTTTGCAAAGCCTATTTTATGTCATCTTGAATTTATGTTCAAAAAGTGTCGCCACCAATAACTTGTCTTAGGTGTCTCATACATTGCGTCTCCAAAGATCATTCATTACACCATACATGTGGGTCTTATGCATCAGTGATGCTCTCGTTTATCGGTGCCACAAAAGTAAACAAAAACTCAAAATGGTTTCAGGGATAAATACACATAACTGTATATTTTTGGAATGCACTATTTTCTTGGTGATAACTATTAATGTTAAAACCCATAAAAATGAAAATTTTGTGCTGCATTAATTTCCAGCACAAATTTACTGGACCGGGTTGCGGTGGCTACTAAACCGTACCCACAGGTTTCTAAGGAAATCCGATGAGGAGGGTAGCTAGATGGTTTACCTGGAAGAACTAAAAAAAGATCTACCTACAAGGGCATCAGCTATGGAGCGCTAATGGCGACCATCAAGTGCATTGAATCAGAAGGGCATCTGGACAATTATCTTTTGCTCCAAAACATCCTATACACAAACTGTGAATGTGAGGTGCATCCAGCCACCCGTTAGCAGGGACCAAAACCGGATTAAAACTTTGGTTTCACTACTTAATAATCTACTAGGTTAGGGTATTTGGTATTAGTGTAAGGCATAAAATGAAAAAAAAAGTTTCATGTAAATTTAAAGGGGGTACATATGGACTCTTTCAACCAAATACCACAGACATTATTTAAAACTGACAAATCCCTAAATTACCACCAATACCACAGGGGAAATTCAGGGTAGGCGATGGTTTATGCAAACATTGGGAAATGTGATACTGAACCCCCAAAAATACCACAAAATACCATGATGTGAGCATTTTGGTATTTGGGTTAGCTAAGTGGTCGCTATGTAGCTTACATAAGAAATTATTTTTTTTTGTGAATTTGAAAACTTGAAATTTAGTTTATCAGCCACGTGAAAAAAAATGCATTCCAGCAATGACCACTTTAAACAGTATATTACAAGATTTCTGTAGTGATTAGTCAAAGGGCCATTCCCAATTAAAGGGGCATTATATGATTTTCTGAAAATGGTTAAGATTATAATTGGATTAAAGAGGCATTACGTAATTTAAAAAAAAAATTATGACAGGAATGTATTTTTGCACCATTTGAAGAAGAGCACCCTCGGGTTCATGTTGACCTCAAATACTTTGTGCTACACTACATTTTCTATTTTGCCAAAGCATATTTTATGTCCATCTTGAATCTTATTTGTTCAAAAACTGTCTGCCAACCAATAACTTGTCTTAGGTGTCTCATGCATTGCGTCTCCAAGAATCATTCCAGTTCCACCATACACGTGGGTCTTATGCATCATTGATGCTCTCGTTTATAGTGTGCCACAAAAAGTAAACAAAAAATCAAAATGGTTCAAGGGATAAATACACATAACTGTATATTTTTGGAATGCACTATTTTTCTTGTGATACATATTACTTTAAATACCATAAAAATGGAAAATTTTGTGCTGCATTAATTTCCAGCACAAATTGTACTGGACCGGGTTGTCGGTGGCTAAACCGTCACACCATCAGGTTTCTAAGGAAATCCGATGAGGAGGGTAGCTGGTTACCCTGGAAGAACTAAAAAAAGATCTACCTACAAGGGCATCAGCTCTGGAGCGCTAATGGCGACCATCCAGTGCATTGATATCAGGAAGGGCATCCGGACAATTATCTTTTGCTCCAATAAATCCTCATACAGCAATACTGTGAATGTGAGGCGAATCCAGCCACCCCCGTTAGCAGGGACAAAACCGGATTTAAAACTTTGGTTTCACTACTTACTACTACTACTACGGTTAGGGTATTTGTTATTAGTGTAAGGCCATAAATGAAAAAAAAAAGTTTCATGTAAAATTTTAAAGGGGGTACATATGGATCTCTTTCCACAAATACCACAGACATTAAACTGCCAAATCCCTAAATACCACCAAATACCACAGGGAAATTTCAGGGTCACGGATGGTTTATGCAAACATTTGGGAAATGTGCTACTGAACCCCCAAATACCACAAAATACCATGATGTGAGCATTTTGGTATTTTGGGTTATTAAGGGTAGCTATGTAGCTACATAAGAATTATTTTTTTTTGTGAATTTGAAAACTTGAAATTTAGTTTATCAGCCACGTGAAAAAAATATGCATTCCAGAATGACCACTTTACCAGTATATTACAAGATTTCTGTAGTGATTAGTTGCATTTAATCTCTCCTCTTTAACAGTCATGTATTTTTTTTACAATAACAGTATGACGATCTTGAAATTGAAATATCAAACAATCTGCGACCAAAACCAGACCCAGACAAGCTTGTCTTTGGCAAAAACTTTACAGACCATATGCTCACAATAGAATGGGATGAAAATGATGGATGGGACAAGCCTAGGGTTCAACCGTTTCGTAACCTGTCTCTTCATCCAGCATCATCAGCACTTCATTATGCTATTGAGGTGAGTGAGAGCACCATACACAGTCAGTTTCTTATTAGTATGGCAACAGCAAGCCTGCACAATGATATCCTCATCGTTATTTCTCATCTTTCTGTATTATATTTTTGTTGTATTTTCTGTTGGATACCCGTTTTCTTGTTATTTACCCATTTAGATACAAATCTGGTTAACATTCATGGACTAAAGCTGAGGTGATTTGTTTTTCAGCTTTTCTATTGGCTTGTGCATTGTGTATGTGTTGATGCTGATATTATGGATGGCTTATGTAAATATCTACAAATTCATAGTTGGCAGTTGGTGTTTGTAACCCACCCTTTTTATTTTCAACCCACCCTTTTTATGAAAACACCCTTTATACTGAACTCAATAACCCACCCTTTTACTTTATGGGCTGTGATACTTAGTGTGCAGTGGGTTCTGAACCACGTCCAGCATTAAAGTCAGCAGCCTTGTCTTAAGATGTCTACACCAAGTAGTTAAAATCAACATTTTGAAAATTCATATGACAATGTATGGATGTTTTGATTTTTTCCAATTTTGATACATCATGTCAAACATAATTCCACAGGTGTTTGTATTTTAGTAACCATCAAAACCCACCCTTTTTTATTTCTGGACCCACCCTTTTTTTACAAAAGAACCCTTTATACCAGTGAAAACCAGTATCCCACCCTTTTACCAATTTTTATAATTTTTATAACCCACCCTTTCTAAAGCGTGGGTTACCAACTATGAAATTATGAAATATAAGTTTGCGCATTTTTGTATTTCTTCACAATGACCAACAGGTCTGACAATGCCAAGTTTGTGAGGCAATTTTGACACATCAATTTGATAGGTTTTGAATTTTATGCTTAAAAATGTGTGCATGTCGCATTGACGCACACTAATGCGACTCCTGGCCAGGTGCGGCCATTTTTGTGGCCAAATTGTGAAAAAGGCTGCCGTAGCACAAAAAATCGGTCTAATGGAGCTAAAACTCGAAATTTCAGGGTTTTTTCAGCCAAAATACCCCATCAACAAATCTTAATTGATTGACCTGTTTTAGCTGTTTCATGTCATGACCAATATTATTATCATAAAATTTAATTAACCGATGTTCCTGTTTTGCAATGCATTGTTCATAGTTTTTTTGAAGGATGAAGGCTGCTCGTGTGTTAGCCGACAAGATCAGGTTTATTCCGTCCAATGGCCAACATGGAACGGATACCATCCTCTCTACCTGGCTTTACCGTGGAGTGTTAAGTGGGATGTTCCGGTAGAGATAAAGCCCTTAGTGTGAGCACAAATTTTCAAAATCAATGATACTAACCAACCATGACAAATGGCATGAAATTGGGCATCATTGTAGACTCATTTTTACATAAATTCCAAAACAGTTGTTTGTTCAAAGTTCAAGTTCAGGTTCAAGTTCGTTACATATTTCAAGTACATATAAGTTCATGTTACTATCAATGCAGAAAAAATTACATTCGAGGATGCATTGAGTTCATCCACAATGCAACAGTTTTTGGAAATTTCACTCCAATAAGGTCATGTGATCCCACGGAAATTTCTATTTCTTATGAAAACCCTGACTTTTTGGTCCCCGCCAACTTTTTTTTGGCGAAGGGGACTCTAGAAATGCTCTTCGTCCGTGCGTGTTGTGTCCCACGCGATATCTTTGGATCTAAGAAGTGTGGGGGGTCCTCTCGCACATAGATGTATCTCAAGTTCGCGTTGGCCTGGATCTGAATGGGTCATTTTGTCTGGGTCAAAGGTCCAATTGGTCCCAAATAGGGTTAACTTGCTACAAACCTTGTAAACACCCCGCCACTTTTGTTGGCGAAGGGGGACTATAGAAATGCTCTTCGTCCGTGCGTGTGTGTGTGTGTCCCACGCGATTTCTTTGGTAATCCAAGCAAGTGTGGGGGTCCCAGCTTCGCAACCTAGATTATCTCAAGTACGCGTTGGCTGGATCTGAATGGGTCATTGTCATTGTCAAAGGTCAATATTGGTCAAAATAGGGTTAATTGCTACAACATTGTAAACACAATCTTTTTATTGAGCAGTATGGGTGCCCATCCTTCACACCATAGATTGCCACTCAAGTAGGCGGTGGATTAGTTCGGAGATGTCATTTGGCTTGGTTCAAGGTCAAATGCAGTCACAATGGTTAAATTGCTTTAAAACCTTGTCATTGTGGTAGGATGATGAAACTGGTGCTGAGGTCCATATTTGATGTCCAAAAATTTGCAGGTCAGTTCAAGGTCATGTGGGGTAATTCAGGGTCAAATCACTAAACAAGTGGTAGGATGATGAAACTTGGTGGGTGCATTCAACATTCAGTGCCAAAAATTTTGAAGGTCATTTCAAGGTCGTGTGGGGTCATCCAAGGTCAAATCACTTAACATGGTTGTATGGCCATGAAACCTGGTGGGTATAGTCAGCATTTGAAGCATTTTTTCAAGGTCATTTCCCACATATCTGGGGTATTTGCGGTCAAAATCACTGCAAATGGTTGTATGGTCATACTACAAAACTTTTGCGAAACAGTATCTTTTGATCTATGTGGGTGCCCATCTTCACACCATAGAGTCACTCAAGTAGGCGGTGAATGAGTTCGGAGGTGGGTATGTGGCTTGGGTCAAAGGTCCAAGTGGTAGGAAATGAAACTTGGTGGGTGTGCATTTCAACATTCAGTGCCAACAATTTTGAAATTTCACAGTATTCAAAGAATACTTTTTGGGGTCAAAGTTCATCCAAGGTCAAATCACTTAACGGGTTGGTTATGGCCCATGAAACCTGGTGGGGATAGTAGCATGGAAGCATTTTTTCAGGTAATTTCTACATCATCTGGGGTCATTTGAGGTCAAATCACTGCAAATGGTTGTATGGTAATGAATCTTGGTGGGTGTGGTAAACGTTCAGTGCTGGAAATTTTGAAGGTCATTTGAAGGTCATGTGGGGTCATCCATGGTTGTATGGTCATGGGTGTAGTCAGCATTTGATACCAAAATTTTCAAGGTCATTTCAAGGTCATCTGGGGTCATCCATTGTCAAAGAAGGTCATATCACTACAAATAGTTGTATGGTCATGAAACTTGTGGGTGTGGGTGTGATATTTAGTGCTGTAACTTGTGAAGGTCTTTTTAAGGTCATTCAGGGTCATCCAAGTTAAATCACTACAAATGGTTCTATGGTCCTGAAACCTGGGGAGTATTCACCTTTGGATACCAAAAAATTTCCAACATCATTTCAAGGTCATCAGGTCAAATCAACGTAAGGTCAAATCACAAATGGTTGCATGGTTATGAAACTTATAGGTATGGTCAACATACAGAAATGACAGTTGTGAACGTAATTTCGAGGTCAAGTGGGTCACCCAAGGTCAAATAACTACTAATGGTTGTACGGCCATGAAACTTGGTATTGATTATGTTAACTACAACCAACATTTTTCGAAGTCATCTTGGGTCATCTAAGGTATTGCAACAGATATGGCATGAGCCTCAGTGGTTCGAGAACCACTTATTTCTACCACAATCTTCCCTATGATCCTAAAGTTATGTTACTTTCGCTCCTTTTACTACCGCGAGGGGCGGGGGACCTTTGTGGTTCGAGAACCGCCTTGTACACTCTTGTTAGCTCACAAAGCACTAGTACTTAAATCATGAACAATAAATGTTTTGTCGTCTTTAAACTTCTTGAACACATGTGTTTAGTAAAGTACAGTATAGGTACATTGCAGTGCATTGTGGGATTGGTTGAAACACTTTCTGATTTATAATAAAGCTAAAAAACAAAGAGCTTTGTCTCAGTCATTAACCACAAGTTTATAAAATTGGATGCAGAATGCATTTTTAATGAGGGTGGGAGAGACAATGAAAGCTAAAATTGTTTTCTGGTTTGCTGTGTCACTGCCAGTTGGACACAAATTTCCTTTTTGTAGAGTGGTGGTGGTGGTGGTGGTGGTGGGGGGGGGGTTGAGTTGGCACAGTTGGCACCACTGTGGTCACAGGATTGACCCATGGTCTGTCCTGCGATTTCATGTACGTTTGATTTCCAGTCTATACTCGGCATCGCAGACTCTCTCCGCATACTCCTGTTTCCGCCTTCTTCTTAAACTATTTTTCTTCCCTAACATGTATAGGATGAAAAAGGCTAAAGTGAAATCGGAAATAAAGTATCTTTGTGACACTGTATAACACAAGAGTGTTGGTGTGTTGTTACACTAAATCCTCCTCTACAGGCCTCTTGGGGGTAGGCCATGCCAATCTAACAGCAACAGCGAATTCAAAATGGCATCAACTTCCGGCGTAACCCGAGTGCTAGTCTTTTTCAAAGACTTAACGGTAGGAGGGTGCTCTTACGCATATCAAACGGTCACACACAGACTTGTCTAAAGGCTAGGGCTGGTCACGAATATTTAAATTTAAATGACCGTTATTGGAAATTACACTATTTTGCAACGGGGTAAATCCACTAACCCCGATGGATTTTGAAGTCAATAATTTATTCCAAAATTATCATGATATTACTAAGATGTATTGAATTAAGGTTTAAGAGGAGATTTTGTACTGAAACTGAGACATAGACTGCCATAGTAAATGCACATAGCAGTTCCCCAAATTACTGTTTGGAAATCCCCAGTGTCCAAATCAAGCAGGTCGTATCCTACCCCCTGACAGGCCTTAGCATGAGTCATTAGTCTCAGTCATCTTTTGCATGTTTTAGTAACACTTTTTATACAAATTTGAACAGAAAAAATGAAATCCAGAATTTAAGCAAACCAAACATGTGCCCCCCCCCCCAATTTTTTTTTAAAGTTTAATAGCCTTACAATGAGATATTAAAAATAAGAGTGATCATACGTTAGTGACGGTTTCTATTTGAGAAAATGTTTGGTATACATAATGAGCACTAGATTATAATGTATCAATTTGATTGATGTTCTGCAGCTTTTCTCCAGATGTTGAAAAGTGGGACCTTAATTTGTAACAATTTGTTCAATTTAACATTAATTATAGCAGTGCATAATCAGCATGTTGCCAAAGTTCAGTAGTCTGAACAAAATGAGCAAATTGTACAAATGCAAAAAGAAGTACAGTTTTTTGGAGGCAAAAATATGTGAAATACAAATGTGTCCAATTGCAACAAAAGGATGCAATCGTTTAAAAAAAATTGTTATCTCTATAGCTGATCAAAAATACCAGCCGGTGGAAACAGGTGGTGTTCTTCTCTGCAATGCCTTTTGATTTTGAATGTTACTGCAATGTGTAGCAGACTAAATAAATAATGAGATGAAATACCATGCTTTCTATGACGGTCACCTCACCCAGGTGTAGGCAAAGTAACATGGTGGATTAAGGGATAAGCAGCGATTTGCTAATCCGGCACGTCAAAAAAGTAATAAAATCCATTTACTGGTATTTTCTTACTGGCATGGATGTGCTAACATAACCCACAAGTGGTTTGCTTGAAACCTGTTTATTAAAGATAAAACAGTACATTTTATTTGATACTGGAATTTTATGAGTGTGTATGAAAATTCCGACTTGAGTTAAAAACAGCCTTTCCATGCATATGTCCCAGATTCTGAAGCATGATATTGTGCACCATGACCTGTACAGTTTGACTGCAACACAAACATTTATTGATTGTTGTTTTATTGCTATTGCTGTTTACCAAAATCACCTGTCTTGTGTACATTTTGAGTCGCCATCACTGCATATCAATTTCTGGAGATGGTACATAACAAATTTCTCAAATATTTCATTTTTGTGTTGACACATAGAGATTACTTTGTCCACTGTGGACGTCTGTTGTTGTTGTCTGGTGTTGTTGTTTGTTGTTGGTGTTGTTTTGTTGTTCGTGTTGTCTGTTGTTGGTGTCTGTTGTTGGGAGTAAGGGTTAACATTTGCCTGTAATATCAGCATACTTCAATGGATTTAAACCAAACTTGAGTCATAGGTGCAACATGGGATCACTCATTTGCTGATGAGGTCAAAGGTCACATGCCAAGGTCAAAGGTCACATGCCATGGTCAAAGGTCACATGCCAAGGTCAAAGGTCATGTGAGGTCAAGTTGTAAGATAGGCTGAAAACAAGTATAATTGACCTCAATTGAAAAGTTGAAGTTCAATTGGAACCAAACTTGGTTTATGGATATTACATGCAAACCCTCATTTGTTTGTGAGGTCAAGGTCAAAGGTCATGATAGGCCTATCATTCACAAACCGCAACGACAGGTGACACAAGCTGTCCGAGGACCAGGATATTTTAAAAACTATATGGTGATCTTTTTTTCCAACTTTGAAGTAGAATTTATTAGAATTGTAATACTTGTTCCTGGTTTTTAAGCTAATAAATTTCTACTTTTTTTATCCTTTTGCATTATTGGTCCTTATTCCTTTAAGGTATTTTTGGCTGGTAATAAAAGGAGATTTAGGTAGCAGCAGACAACTGTATTTTTTATGGGGGGGGACTGACATTCCCCAGTTTTGCCCCTCCCCCAGCCAGAAAAAAATGATGGATTTTTGGCAATAAAGAGCTGTTTGGGGCATAAAGTCACCAAAATTATTATTTTTTGATATTTTTGCATTAAAAAATCACTTTTGACCTCCAAAATTTCACTTTGCCCACCTCCATTTCCCCACAAAAAATCTGGCACCACCACTGAATACTATAAATAACTAAACCAACTCAAATGAGTTATATGTGTCACTGGAGTACCAAAAGTCAGTTCTGCAACCCAAAAGGTATAGATGCGACCAAGCCTAATTTTCAAAGGCAGATGACAACTTCTGTCACAAGTATACATGTGTATGTGGTAATCAGTTAAAATGGTGGCAGTAGGTGGGACCACTTTTGCAGAGTCAATGTCACTTCCATTCATTGTTTATTTCTAGATTCAAATCAAGCGATATCTTATCAGAATTGGTAACTTTACATTCTTGATCAAAACTAAATATTTACAATGCTTTCAGAAGTACATTGCCCCAACTGTGTCTGGAAATATTAGTGCTTATGAGTTAATATTTTGTATTATTTTAAATTCAGAAAAATTGTAATTGCTTTTAAAATGGCATAAACAAAGCCTTGCAAGAAAATCCTGTTTGATGAAAAAACAAAAACAAGGAAACCCAAATTCAAAGGATAATAGTCTATTTTAATTTAAAGAAATTGTAGTGACAAAACAAGTTAACCATACAGTCTGTGCAAAATAGTTGAACTTGGAGTGATTCAAAATCATCACTTGCTGAAATGATTTTGTCCAAGTTCGCTCATTTGTGAACAGTACAAGCTTACTCGCCATAAGCAAATTGATAGATGAAATTCAATAGCCTCTAATATTAGCTCCCCCCCACTAAGATGGGAGCTGTCAGTATGTCATACTGAGATGGGGACTGTAAAAAAAGTAGGCATCGTTCTTGTGTCCACCACATGTAAAGTGATCTAAACACCCTATCTTGAAATTTAAACATGGACCTACCCAAACTATCTGATGGTTAAGTTTTAGCTGAAATTGATGGTCCTTTTGGAGCTTAGAATAACTTATGACAAATATTCTAAGTGGTAATCAAAACTTAAAATGCAGACCCTTTCAGAGCAAAGAAATATACTGAAAAGGAGCTACAGTCTGCAAAGTGATCAAACCCATTTTGGGCTAGTAATAGTTATTGATTACTTCATAGCACCAGTTATGTTATAATGTATTATGCTATGTCATGTAATGTTGTGTCACAGTTTTTTTATGTCAACATGTTTGTGACCCTACTCTGTATCAATAAGGTGTACTGTCCAAAAAAAAAAATAGTTTGTTTGAAAAAACTTCACCTACTAGCATAATTTAACATTTTCATTTGACTGTACATGTATACAATAATGGTGATCATTTGCTAATGGACATTCCCAGAAAAGTGCACCTCAGTGTTTTCAACCATTTTTTGGCATACTTATGTTACCAATGTATTAAATGAGACCTGAAGTGAATAAGCTAAAATGCTGTCTTTATGTAAAAACAAGAAAATTTAGTATTTTCTGTTGACAGGAAATAAAAGCATGCATCCCTGTAGGGTCAATTAGGACAGTGGGCAGATTCAAAACTCAGACTTTGGCATTTGTACTTTTTGTCGTATAAAAAAATAAACCATTCCCAGCAAGTGCAATCAAGTGCAAATATAGGGGAATTTGTATCCTCAGAAAATCTCCTTGTCTCTATTTAAAATTCAACTGAGCATTTTAAAAATGTCTTGTTTTCTCTTTTCATTCTAGCCATCGACAAAGAGGGCTAGTTAAATTGTCTAAGCAAGCTTGTGAGCATAGAGAAGGAATGGGTGCCTTACTCCACTACCAGCACATTGTATATCAGACCAACATATATATCCACAGAGGTAATTGTTAGCTTGACAGCATAATATTTGATAATTATTATTATATCAGGCTTTCGAGTGGTGCAAAGAAATCTTTGTATTGTACAGTTTTGGTAAAAGTCCCCGGATGTATAATATTATTATTTATATCCGCCTTCCTTGTGGTACCAAAGAAATCTTGTATTGGTACAGTTTGGTAAAAGTGCCCGTCGATGCATAACAATATTCTTTTGAATATTGTATCGCATCCGGGTATTTTAAATGACACGATGAAGCACTATCGTTCAGACTGAATCAAGACTCGCCAGTTGGACATGGTCAAATCAGGGTTTGGTTTGAGTCAGCCCGATATTTAAATAATAATAATAATATTGAATGACTTTTTTTCTCGCTAGAAAAATATTGTACTCGTCTTCGACTCGTACAATATTTTTCTAGCTCGTGCAATATATTCTTGTATCATACTCAAAGCCATTCAATATTATATAAATATTATTTTTAATATTGTATTGCATCCGGGCATTTTATTTAGCGAGAATTACATTTTTGACCGAATGGTAGACTTTTGGACTATAATACTGTCAACGTAAGGTTTGGTTTGAGTCAGCCTGATATTTATATATTCTTGTATCATACTCAAAGCCATTCAATATTATATAAATATTCTTTCAGATACAATATCCTTCTCTTTCAAAATAATCCTTTCCTGACATGGATGGTCATAAGTTAGAATTAAAGGGGATGGCCCAATTTCTATATAAAGTTTTGATCTTGATTGAATGCCTGTGACCCCAATACCCATCTCTAAAGTTTCACGCTGCTATGTCAATCAGTTTTGATATGAAAGCTAAAAATGTGATTTTGTAAAACCCATAGAATATTGTGTAAAGCTAATATTGGTCAACCAAAATGGGGCATGTTTTCACTCATAACATTCAAATTAAATATCTCAATTGATTGTTATAGTAGTAGTAGTCATCGTCTTCTTCAAGGGGGATGACCTGATTTCATTATATAAACCGTGTACTGGTTGGGTTGTGGACAAATTGGTGAGGCTGAGGCAACCAAATGCATTTTTCCCAGTCATTTTCATGCCTGTGTGGTATTTCCATCATTTCACAATGTTTTCTGTGAAAAACATGGTGGTGTTATTTAGATTTTTGTTTTTCACATAAAAAGTGGTGGGGTGCATTTATTAGAGTAGGAGCATTTACTGGAGCATATATAGTATGTGTTGTGACCTGAACTTGTACTAATTTTGTGTTCTTTTCTTTTTCCTCTAGCCTTCATTGGGAGTGGCGTCCCCTTCCAGTGCTCTCCTCTATATTATCCTGTGTCCTGTTGGACCTTACTTTCCAACGGGTTCCTTTAACCCTGTGTCATTATATGCCGATACTACAAATGTCCGAGCTTGGAAGGGTGGCGTTGGTAATGCCAAGATGGGAAGGTAAGACTTGTTGCTGTGTATGGTAATAATGTGCTTATACTCTGGCTCATAATTTCTTGGACAGTTTAGAACGTATGCCCGTTTTCCTGTCGAAACGGCACACTGCCGTGTTGCACGTAGACGCAGTACACGCAAAGATCAACGTGCGCGTTTGCTATGTCCAAGAAATTTTGGCCCAGAGTATATAGTGTTACAGATACTGCATTTCCAGTATTGCTTTATCTCAGCATGCCTGATGGCCATTTAAAAAAGTATTCGTTGGTGTACCAAGGGTGGCCGGGGTTCCAGCTTCCCCAACTCTGAATACATATCGGCACATTGCATTCTTTTGGCACATTGTGACATTCTGGCCAAACGATGACAACGATTTTGCCAATACAATGGAGCAAATAGAGCTGGGAAACACATTCCGGTCCCTTTTACAAAATGAAGCATGTGTGAAACCTGCTTGCACTGGACAGTTTGTTGTACTACAAATTGACAATCTTTGTCCCCTCTACAAAATCCTGGTTTTGTGTCACCTGCCCTAAGGCAGGAAGACACATAGGGATCACTTTGTCCACTGTTGATGTATGTTGTTGATGTCTGTTGTTGTGAAAAAGGGTTAACATTTGCCTGTAATATCCTCATACTTAGATGGAATTAAACCAACCTTGGTCACAGTGAACATTGCCTCCTCCCCATTTGTTGATCGGTCAAATGAGGTCACATACCAAGGTTCAAAGGTCATGGAGGCAAGTTGTAAAATAGGCTGAAAATGTAAAATTGACCTCATTTGAAAAGTTGAAGTTCAATTGGAACCAAACTTGGTTTATGGAGTTTACATGCAAGCCCTCATTTGTTTATGAGGTCACATATCAAGGTCATGGGTCATGTTAGGCCTATCATTCACTAACTGTGACGGCAGGCGACACAAGCGGTCCGAGGACCGATGTATTTTTTTTCTATTGGTAGTAGTTCACTGGTAGTAGTTACACCACACAAAAATGGGAGTATTTTATTTAATCTTTTTTATGTTGGGAGTATTTGTTTTGTTCAGTAAAATGGAAGATCGATAGTCTTAGTCATTAGATATTCATTATTCAGTTTAAAAAAAAAATATATATAGGTACCATGGTATTGCTTCTGACCTAATAGAGGCTTCTTTCTATTGCATTTTTACATAATATTTCATAATTGGTTTCACTACTAGCAGATGATGGACCCAGTTCTGAAAATTGTGAAAAATCTTATCGGTAATGTAGAAAAGTAGCATAAACTTTCTTTACTGCACAAAATGAACCTGAGGATGAAAGTATACAGTAGGCACTTATCAGCGTTCATGTACCTGAGGGGTGAATGCCCGGTAAGCACTTACTAACACTGGCCTATTTTTTCAGTAACAAAATGTGCCCCAAGGCTTTACACACTTAAAAGTGCCAATAAGTTCTTCTTGGACTGGTTTGGGTTAAAGCTAATCTAGTGAAAAAGAATCATTTACCATCTTCCCCACCTTGCCAACCCCTAATTATTCAGCTTTCCTATGAAAAAACCCAGTAATTTTGTGTGATTGTAGTGCCTGCATGTTCTGAAAACATCTCATCTTAAAAAAGAAAAATAATTTAAAGGTCCTTGTTCCGATTTTTGTCTATCTCGTTCTCTACTTAATGTGAGAGCCTGACACCTGTCACACCAACTATCAAGTACCCGTGGGAACAACATTGCGTTTTGATGCCAGAACTGATAATGCATAGTGCAACGCCCTATTCACTACTGTGCTAATATTGATGGTTACCATTAAATGTATTTTTTATCTATATCTGAGAAGAATGGATTTTGAAAGCTGAAATTTCAGGAGACAATGACAAAAATACGGGCCGTTCAATCTGATATAAAAAATTGATACTACTTTCCGGTAAATCAGGGGGTCCCAAAGATGATAGTAACAAGCACCTTTCATCTTATCTATTTGTAACTGAAGTGCACCAAATTTAGATTACAAGTTTAACACCACAGTGCACACAGATCTTGACTGAACCCCACTTGTTCATTTGCAGTAAACTAGACCCTACTATCATGCCGCAGAAAGCAGCAGCAGCCAAGGGTTGTCAGCAGGTGCTGTGGTGTATGAGGATGAACACTACCTCACTGAAGTCGGAACTCTGAATAATTTTTCTGGGACAACGAACAGGGTGGTAAGTATGGAAATATGTTAGAATTCCATATGACCCACTTAAATATACCCTCTACAAGAACAAATTATATTTATTTATGGCCTACATTAACAAAACCCCTAGCCAAATTAAAAAAATAATTTGTTACATGTACAACTTTCAAGGCGGGTAACATATGGACTCTTGCTGAAATATCTACTTACCTATTTGTCTTTGTTATCATGCTTCCATTGTAATAAACATCCCCTCACGTTTTTTTTTACCAAATGTCCTACGAAAATCCAATCACGCCATACACTGAAGTATACACCGATAATTATTGCAAAATTGGTGGCAGATTTGCTGACCTGAAACTGGCTGATAAGTGCACAACTCACCCAGTACATTGTCAAATTAAATTGTAGACACCAAAAATTAGCTCAGTCCATATTAAAGTGTGTTAAACAGGCCATTTTAGATGACAGATATAGTTGGGTCATTTGGAGCAATTCAGTGACCATGGAGAGCAGAGCATCATTTCTCAGTAGATTTATCTTCTATGAAGGTTAATGAATCCAGGAGGGGGGAAAATTCATATTACAGGGGGTAAAAAATTAAAAACGCTTGGATTGCTGTAAAAAGGTAACCAAAGTGTTTGTCTTGTCACAAGGTCATCATGAAAGGTTAAATCTGAAATATTGCTCTGATTTCTTTAAAAATGGGCTCAAATTATTCAACCTTCCTCAAAGACTGCACAAGAACATTTTGCACTCTCTAACATAATTTTAAAATTTGGAGATCAATAAAGGTCAATGGGGTTGACCTTGTTTGTCATTTATATCGATAAACAAATACAAATGAGAGTGTCAACTAATTTTGTTGCAATCCCTGTGTAAAGGCTAACAATTTGAAACCATTTTCAATGGGGGAACGGGTTTGAAACCATTTTCATGGGGAACGGGTTGGTGTAGCGTATCTTCCCTCGCCTTTCACCAATGAGGTCCCGGGTTCGAACCCTAGTCGGGGCTAGTTCACGGTGGCTTTATGTGAATTTGGTTTCTCGATCCACACTCGTTCCCGCAGGTTTTCTCCGGGTACTCCGGTTTCATCCTGCTTCTAAAATCGACTTATTGGCATACATCTGTTCTTGATTATTGTTTCTCTGATGTGCTGATGCGTCTTTCACGGCTTGCTGCAATGCACAGCGCTTGAGGTACGTTTACTTGGATTTGTCGCGCATTAAAAATACACATATTATTATTATTAATATTAGTTATTATGTTATTATTATTAGAAAAATCGTCCGATAGTAAAGATTGTAACCTTTGGTGATGACCTTTGACATTTGATGATTTTTATCTCCATAACCAATACTTTGGTAAGTAGTACAACTATACCTTTTTTAATCCTTGCGACAAGACGAACACTTTGGTTACCTTTTTGTCATGCATACACAGGCATTTTTTTTCATTTGACCCTGTATTACGAATTTGTTATTTAAAAAAAATCCATTTTAAAAAAAACAAAAATCGCCCCCCCCCAAAACACAACTTGTGTGTGTTCCATTTTGGCTTAGTTTGACTGTTTTGGTATCTCCTGCCCAAACGTTGGGCCAATTGCAGCCCAACGTGATCAGAAGAACCACTGGTCCAAAGTTCATATGTTGTGTACGCCGATTAAGGTTTAGAGTTAATGTGGGCGATAATGCTGATTTAAAGGGGCATTCTTTTGAAACCCCTCTCGATGGTTTTTTTCCTGCCACAACTCAAATGCTACAATCACCAATTTAGTTGTTGCCCCGCCGAACTAGTTTGGAACGGGGACTATAAATGAGCGCGTCCGTTCGTCTGTACCCTTTCGTCGTCCGCTCCGTGATAAAAAAAATGTTAACCCATGTTGTATACTGATTTATCTGGAGTTCTGTAAGGGCGACAATGATGTAACTTTGGTGGAAAGAAGCAGGGTTTATGATTCTCAACCTGATTAAGTTTTGGGTAAATATGCTAATTAATATCTAATTTGCATAATTTAATGAAAATTATTATCCTTCACGGCTTGGGTACACGTTTTCTGGAGTCGTAAGGCATATAATGATGTAACTTGGTGTAAGGAAGCGGGCTAAAGAATTCTTTCGACCTGATTAGATTTTGGGCGTATTCGGGCAAATTGAGTAATGCAAATGATGCAATTAATATGCCAAAATCGGCGTAATTGCTATATTTTTGCAAGCGTACATCAGAATACTCAAAATTCTGCGCTGCATGAAAGCCTATCATGGGCACATCCTTTTGCAATTTGAAAGTGTGTGATATATGCGGCTTTAGGTTATCAATGAGCTAATTAAAATATGCATAATTATTGTACCTCTGAACGGTAACATCAGATAGGCAAAATTCCTTCGCTACATGAGACTCATCCATAGGTAGGAGGGGGTGTTGTCGGGGTGTTGAGGCGGGGTGGGGTGTTGCAGGTGTTGGGGAGGGGGTTGGGTATTGGGAGGGAGTTGGGTATTGTGGGGTGTTGGGGAGGGGGTGGGGTGTTGGGGAGGGGGAAGGGTTGTTGCAATGTTGTGTGGGGATGGGTTTTGTTGGGTTTTTGGGGAAAGGGGTAGGTGTTGGGTAGGGGATTTGGCATTGCGTCTTAGGTATGCAAATGATCTAATTAATAATGCATATTGTTGTATCTCTGAAACAGTCCATCGGATAAGGCAAATTTTCCTTCCTTCGTTGCACGAGAACTACTATGCCATAGGGGAGGGGGTGGGGTGTTGTCTGGTGTTGGGGTGTTGGCGGGATGTTGGGGAGGGGGGTGGCTCTTGCGGGGGTGTTGGAAGAGGGTGGTGGGGTGTTTTCGGGGTGGTTTGGGGAGCGTGTTGTGTGCAAGGGTTGGTTGGTGAGGGGGAGGAGTTGTGCATGTTTTTGGGGGAGGGGGTTAGGGTGTTTGCAATGTTGTTGGGGAAGGGGGTTTATACGGGGTGTTGGGGGTAGGGGGGTGGGAGTGTTGCGGGGTGCTTGGGAGGGTAAAGGGTGTTGCGGGGTGTTGGTAGGGGATTGGTGTGTTTGCGGGTGTGTTGGGGAGGTGAGTGGCGTGTTGGCGGGGTGTTTTGGAGGGGAGTGCGTGTTGCGGGGTGTTGGGGGAAGGGAGGCGTTTTACGGGGAATTGGGGGTGGGATGTTTGCGGGGGGTTTAGATGTATGCGGGGGTTGGGTGTGTTGAAGGTGGTTTAAGAACCTAAGCTTCATCAGCCCAGAGTCCAACATCAATCCTAAAAGATTTTGGGGATTCCATAAACACCAAAATGTGACAGCACTTGTGTTTCACCACTAAAAGGCAAGTAATGGTGTTACCACCTACTCGGACAGTTTGACCACCAAATCTTTCTTACCCACTGTACTCTGCGCACCAACCAAAACTAACTCTGACCCCTGTGTGCTGCCTGCGGATCTTTGGTTCACAACAACACGTTTTACCAAATGCCCCACTATCAGATGTAATATTGTGTTTATCATTGCATTCATCTTTACAGAAACAATAACCCTTGTCAACAATCTGTAGATCCATAAGAAAGTTTGAGCTACGGTGTGTGTGAGTTGCTGCTGGACTGTACAACTACCTAGTGTAAATTGGGTCGCTTCATTCCAAGGGCACTTTCTCAAGTTCAACTTGTTACTATTTTTACTCATGGGGTTTTTCTAGAAGTCAAAATAAGTGTTGCCCAGCCTCTTGTAAGCCCAAGGAATTTTTTGGTGTGCTAACAAGCCAGACCTGATAGTAATTTTAGCAGTGCTGCAGCTGAAAATAAAAGATTGTTGTTACCACTTAAGATACTTGTCCGCAAGGAATGGAAACTTTTACCACGTAATATTAACGTGGTCCGCAGTACAGGTTGGTTAGACAACCACGTTGGGGGTGGTATGGCTAACCTAAAAAGTTGTCCGTGTCTTATATCGTTGCTACGTCATCCGGGATTAAGAAGCATGAACCTATCAGTGGCGACTGTGTTGGGAGGTAAGGGGGAGGGATTCGAAGGGCGGGATTGCCCAAGCCGCGGTACTATTAGTGAAAGTAACCAGTCCCATTTCCATCAATTCCCCATCAACACGGTTTCTTCTACTGGAAGGTGGTACGGAAACTACTTAGCTACGGGATGATACCGTCTTGTGTGGACTTGAATGGTTCTGTTCTAAGTCTTACGGGCAATCATCCGGCCCCCAGGATTGTTACTGCCATGATTAACCAGCTTCAGTGGCCTTCCCTCCAGGAACGGCGTGCTCAGGCTAAAGTGGTGATGCTGTTTCGTATTGCCAACAACCTTGTTGATGTTCCACACACTTATCTTGTGCCAACTATCGCACTGAGAGGACACTCTTTAAAATACCACACTGTTAAAAATTTCCGTAAATTAAGAAAACAGATTTTCCGTAAATTTACGGAAAAATCTGTTTTAGAAAACAATAAAAATAAAAAACAAAAAACATAAAAAATAGCTAAAAATGTTATTTTTTTTTTTTTTTTTTTTTCATTCACATCCATATTCTCGAGGAGGTAGACTCTGCTAAATATCTTGGTGTACATATTCACAAAAACTTGACCTGGAACCATCACATCGATACCATCACCAACAAGGCAAAATTCACAAGGGCTTTTTTACAGCGCAACATACATCAGTGCCCCAGGAAGACAAAGGAGCTATGCTATAAGACCCTGGTACGCCCTATTGTCGAATATTCCAGCATTATATGGGATCATTCAACAGCAAAGAATATCTATAAGTTGAAGATGGTACAACGGCGCTACGCACGCTTTGTTTTGGGGAACTACAGAACCACCAGGAGTGTTACTGCCATGATTAACCAGCTTCAGTGGCCTTCCCTCCAGGAACGGCATGCTCAGGCTAAAGTGGTGATGCTGTTTCGTATTGCCAACAACCTTGTTGATGTTCCACACACTTATCTTGTGCCAACTATCGCACTGAGAGGACACTCTTTAAAATACCATGTACCATTCGCCAGGACTGACACAATCAGACTCTGGAATGGCCTTCAACAAGATCTCGTCAATAGCACATCACTTGAAAACTTCAAGGAGGGTGTGCAAACCATCCAGCTCCGCTAAGCCAGCTGAGTTGTTTCTATCTGCACATTTAGTTAGCTTGCACTGTACATACATGGATCCTCACCCTGCATGCACACATACATCGTTGTACGTGATGCACCAGTTGGTGGACTGTACATTACAGGAAGAGAGAGAGAGTCGTCTATGGATCCCGGACTATGGTTCCCTGCCGGACCATACCTCCTTTTACACCGGTTTGAATTGCCCAATTACCTAGATAATCAATGGAGTAATTCTTTCGACATTAAGGGATGGTGTTGATGGAAGTTTATGAATGAAACAAGGTTTGCTGACACTGGCACAAATCGCGCCAAAATTGCCATTAAAGGTACCCAAAAATGTACTTTAAATTGGACAAAATGCGCGCGAAGAAATTTACCATTTTTAATCTAATATGGTAAAATATTAAGTTATTTTGGTGAAAAACACATGAACAAGCGTCAACAAAATATTAGGGGTATATATCCCCCCCCATCGCCCCAGGATTTACACCTATGTAGATTGACTGCATAACAAAGTTCGATTTACGACTTAAAGCCACTATCTGTCATTTTCTTCTGGATGTAAAAAACAACGCCCAAAATGTTCATTGAAGTTAAGTTTTCCATTATTGTACTGAAAAACGTTGTAGTAATGTTACCTGCAAGTTGTAAAACTGCGAGGTTTCATGAAATATTAAAAAATGGCAGTTTGAAGGTATCTCTAGCTGTCCGTTTTCGCGAAGAACGGTAATATTATTCTGTTGATATGCCAACATTATATTGCAATTGAGAGACAGAATGAGCATTTTAATTTTTTGAAACAAAAATAGAATAAATCGATAATAGTATTATGATCGTTAAGAAAACAGGGACACAACCCAAGGTTGAGAATTGTATGATCATATCCACGTCTGCATATGAAACACTAGCCCAAAATGTATTACAATACAGGGTGCATCAAAATGAGGTGAAAAGTTTGAAAAAAGTACATATTATTCAAAAAGTACACTCTAAATTTTGCAACTAATAATGTAGTTATGTACAAATGTTTGACCAAGTTGTTTTACTCTAAGAATACTATGTAGCCAAAAGCTGAAACTTTGAATAGACCTGTTTAAAACAGCTAGTGTAAAATGATCAGAAGTGTTGATTGCATTACTCGAGAAAACCCTTGGAAATTGTTCGCAGACGATTTCCAGCTTTTTTTTCAAATAATATGAGTTTGTATATTCGGGACAGCTATGTGTTAGTGTCACTAAAACTTAGTTGACCCGAAAAAAAAACAAGCACATGCATCGCATACACAATATTTATTTGTAATAATAACTGAAAAGTATATTTGCCTTCAGTTTTGACCCAAATGGCGCCAAGGGTCATTTTGTAAAACATTATTATGATTTAATCACAGTATACATAAACAGATTTATTCAAAGTTCTTTTGGCTACATATCATCAGTAGAGTTGCAAAATTTAGAGTGCATGAGGTATTTGGCAACTTTTTGGGTCACGTGATCAAACAATGAAAATCTTAACCGAGACAATGACCTATGCCTATGTACATTAAAAGTGGGAATTTTTTTGTGCATTTTACGACCGAAATATACCTTTTTAGGGAAAATTTGATTCAATATTGATATTTTGGCAGCCATTTTGATCCTGTTTTTAGTACAATTTTGAGGCAAAATTATAGCCATGTAAATTTTGCGATAGAAGCTCAACGATAAGTTAATAAGGCATCTACCACATTACGAATATAATCTGAAAATTACTTTTATGGCCATGTATAACTGTATAGAGCGTTCATGGCGGCCATTTTGAATTTTGTAGGTTACGGATAAAAAAAAATCGATTTTTTTCCTTTATCAAGGCCAAGATTTGTGCCTTTGTGTATTAAAAGCGGGTAATTTTGTGTTTTTGTGGGAAATTTACGACGGAAATAAGGATTTTTAGCCAAAATTGATATTTTGGCCGCCATTTTGTTTTTAAAGTAAAAAATCAGGGTGACCCAAAAGCTTATTTTAAACAATATAGTTTATGCAACATAAAAAATCTAGCGGCTTTGTGGTAGGAAACTAGATTAGCTATGACCTGGGCTATACCTGGTCTATAGCTTGTTTTTGTAAGACAAGTGAAAATGCAGTTTCACGAAGAATTGCAGGGGTCAATTCATGGACTTGCGATTGTGGTACCCAAGAGAAACACTCCAGGTGCCCAACCATATAGTGAGGGGGCATATTCACGAAGTACTCTTTAAATGCATCATACTCTCGAAATGAGATAACGAACAAATAGGTACATATTTTAACGGTACGTTACTAGACCGTAAATGGCTGTATTTAACTTTGTTGTATTAAATATTTTTCAATAAAATATCTTACTTTGCAATTTCTTTTAAACTAATATGAAACTATTTTCGCGCTGTCGAGTGTAACCTCCAGCACAACCTCCATAAAAAAACAAACCGCGAGAGACTCAACGCGAGAATCTTGAGCCTGGTGCAAGCGTTATTTCGGTGGCTGCTGATCGGCGCGAAATTCAATATAATATAGCTGCTAGGAACCATATGGATCAGTCCTACTAAACAAATCAATACTGACATTTACGATAGTAAATTTGATGTTCTTCTTTAGTTGAACCACGGTAACGGTTATAACTCTAACCGACTATTTGTTCGTTATTCCTTTCTAGTAAGGGGATGCCCTTTTAATCTTACCTGGACCCGTGTAGGCAATTTCCCCTGGCCCTCGCACATCAAGTTTGGCCTGTTGTGACATCATTATCCGGGATATTTAAGACATGTCAAACGTACGATTCTTTAGTGGCCCCAATAAGTTAAAGGCCCTGTGTAGCCCAAAGTCCCGAATTATAATAAACATAGCTTTTTTTTTTTAGGATAAGTTCCTGATGTTGTGGAGGATCACCATTGAAAGTCCACAAGCTTCCCCCTTGTTGGCTAACTGGGAAAATAAGTCGGGCAACGTTTTATACAAGGTCAAAATTTTAAAATGATTCAAAATGAATAAATCATGGACTATTATATTCTTTTAGTCTCACGGCTGATTAAGAAAATCTATAGTTTGCCTAACTTTTAACCTCGTTCGTTTGGCTGGGACTTGTTTATATTATTTTATAAGTCAACATGCTGATTAAGAAAATGTATAGGTTTGTCTAACTTTTGACCTCTAGTTGAGGAATACAAGCCAACAAGTGTTGAAGGTCATCGTGGGTACAATCACTTCAAAACAATCCGATTTAAATTTAATTAATTCCAAATTACTATCTATTACTCGTACACGTTGTACGGTCATATTATGGGAGAATATGCTCATTCACGTCCATCGATAATCTTTGAAATATGACGTTAATAGACCGGGCAGCCCAGAAGTTTGGATCAACGAACGATATACCAAAGTCTGAATACGGGAAAACATGGGGTCAATTTGACGGCTATAAATCTCATGGAATTAGGGTCAAATTATTCCTTATGTAACCAGGAGTAAAAAAAGTCCAATTGGGTCAACATGCGTGTGTGTCCTCCTTTCCCCCTTTGCAAGGTCACCCTTTTGCAATACCCAGAAACAAGCTCCTCAAATTTCTTCGTTGTAATAATTGGGTAATCTGCGAAAATAGGCGTGTTCGTGCCCATTTTAAAGCATTAACTGGAACAGTTCCAGAGGCCGTGGTCAAAGGTTAACTGAACACAAAGAAGTTTTTATTGTTTGTGGCACGAAGACAGCCTTTGTGCTATACATCATGAACAAATTACTTCCCCTGAAATCGGGAAAGATGAAAACACGTGAAATCTTTTTAACTGCATGGCAATATTAAAATTGGCTCTGTACCCCAGTGTCCTGAATTCCTATTCTCGAGTGGTGATGGATTCAACGTTTTTGTCAAGAACACCTTTTGTATTTGCATATGATCATGATGTCTTTTTTTTTTTTTCGGTTTTGATATTGGAAAGTCATCTGCAGTTGGAATGCGCAGTCCCCACAGTTCCGTTCTGAGTGATGCTCAAGTTGAACTTTTCAGAGTATTTATCCCCAGAACCAAAGATCCAGAGGTTCAAGTTGATACCAGATAATATCGCCCTCGCCAAGACCATCATTGAGCTGGTCCTCCGCCTCGTCCCCAATATTTAATCAAGACTCGGGCGATATACTCTGTTCTCAATTTCAAGTCATTCAAACGGACTCTTTTTTAATTGTGCAGGTGCGTTCAATGGCCTTCATTGCCTGTCCCCTACGTTTGATGTGGTCTTTCCCGACAAGATTTGCCTTAGTGAAACGGATTTTTCTTTATCAGGGGTGCATTGGGCATGATTGTTCTACCTCCTGTTACCGCAATGTTTGTGCAATTATACGGCTGGCGCGGAGCATGGTTCTACTAGCTTCCCTTAGTTCTCACGCCGCATTATCGGGGGCCCCATGTCAAAGAGCTTACAAAATCCACGAAGTTACAACGCCAATGAAAGATGTTGAGATGAAATCAAAATCCTCATCATTCTAAAGAAAATTGCAAAAAGTGCAGTTTCGAAAAAACATGAAATAATTTGGATAAAATTGGGCTGTCATATTTTTCCCGATTTCCAGTTTTGATTAATTATAATCTCGTGTTCATGCCGATTGCATTATATTGCTTGCTTGGACATGTTTTTAGTCCGCCGACTCACTGGAGAACGGAATTTCATCCAGTTCTGCATCTTCTGCTGTCGACCGTGCGGTGGTGTAGGACACGTATTTGGGTATGCTTCTTCAAGGAGTTATAGTAGAGTAACAGTACTTACAAATACTCAACTACTTGGCCTAGCGTCCTCTGTCCTTGCATCAAAGCTTCCTTTGAACCCAGGTAACCAACTACTATATTCTTGTCATTTCGGCGTTTAATGTGGGGTTTGCAACAGCGTGCAATACACACTTTCTATATCGATCACTGAGAGAATAGTGACAAGAAAGGATCTTCCTGTTACCCATCGATTTCGTGGAGTCCAGGTTGTCATTGGACTCGGAAGAATAGCTAGGACCAGCAGTCTTCGGTGAGTCTAAAAAACACGGTGATAAAAATATAATAACGTACAGGTGGTTGAGTGCAGTCTACATTTGACAGAAAAGCCTAATTTATATTTTACAATCGTTCCTAAGTATACATAAACTATGTAATTTGATTTGCTGAGTAATATAAACTTTAAAGAGTTTTGTATCTGATTCCCAAGATTGACTTCAAATCGAAGATCACTATCTTGAACCCTCGTCTTTTCCTGCTTCCGGGCGCAACACGAAAAGCTTTATAAAAGCTTCCGGCAATTATTTTTCACATCGTTTTCGTTAACCCATAGCGTAAAAATGTTAAGGTGGCATAGCTTTCACAGGGGTTATAGTAGCTGTCAGTGTCAAGTTGATTTGATAGTGGATTATGTTCCACCAAGAATATTGTAAGGTAATGTGGAGAATAATTTGTCAAGAATGGCTATAACTTTTTTATTTCTTTAAATCCCTAAAAAATGCATTTTGCCACTTTTCCAAAAGTCACGGAGCTTGGCCTCTGCCTTGGTGGTTTACAGGAAAGTGCTCCTAGATCTAATAACACAACTCCCCCTTTTGCGGTGATCTTCATGTTGCTAGTCAGCTTGCTCTAGGGACAGGACTATCATTTGCCATTATTTTAGAGCCGAAAAGCGCATGAAAATCCATATTCCTACCTACGCCGGTACAAAGGGATGTTTGGTCGGAACACACCGAACCCTGCCACCACCCCGGGGGTGAACGGATCTCCTTCTCATACTGAAACGCCCAACGTCTAACCTGGTACAGATTTGTAAACGATATATTTTTTGTGGAATCACTCTAGAGAAACCTAGACTGTCCCAGTCTCGGCTCTGTCGTTTCGTATTCATAGCACAGTATGTTCAAAGACATAAAATCGAATTTATTTACTATTTTAAATATATTTATATTATTGTAGACTTTTTCAACCGTGCACTCATCACATGGCGGTAATTCTTTCCAAAACAAAACTAAAATCCTAAACACGAAAGATCTTGTCAGCCCCTATCTAGGCCCTTGCTGGACATATAGGTTCTATTTATACCCGTCTTCATACGAACCAACTTGCCCACGGATTGACAAATTAAAAAATCCCACGCCCCCATTTGGTGGATACCACTGAGGGAGAGTCTAGAAAAGCTCGACTAGCATTCATTTTTTCCAATTTGAAGATCTTTGGCAACATTATAAATACAAACATAAGAACAATATGTGTGCTATTTCTGACAATTTTTCCAAAATTTTAACTTCGATTATTGCAATAACCGCATTATGCACAACATGCTGATGGATTTATTCCCTAAAAGTATGGAAAGGGCGTATATTATGCATTTTGGTAAAGGTGCATTAAAATATAAAATTTTGCTCTATCTTTAAATTAAAAGTCAACGAACATACAAAAAATGAAAATGTGATCTTTACAGGGTATCTCGAGATTACAGAGAGCTATACGTCAATCATTGTCTTATGCTTGGAGGATTGGAAGTGGCGATTGTCCATCGTTGTTCTTCAATGGAATAAGAAGATTTTCTCTTGACAGGAATGGTGTTTTTCTATAACCTAGTTAAATAAGACATCTATAAAAGGTTTATTTAGTCTCTACCCTGCTATGAAGAATGCTCGTGGGCCCGGTATACATTCCCGAGCTCTATAGATAGGGGACATTGTAACTATTACCACATTTTAATTTTACAATTACCTTCGTCTACCTGCGGGCCATTTTTTGTACCAAACGCCCCGGAAGGGGGGGGGGGGTCTACCCAAGGATATCTTAGAGCTTCTCTTTCTCATTGTATATTTGCAATTTAGCTGACTCAACACCTTATTATAGCCCTGACAATGCTCCATTATATATACCTAACAAACTCAGCATTTCCCAGTCACATAGTCAAAAAACCGCATGAAAATATAATTTCCTAACCTTTTTGGGCGAAAAATTGAATGTTCCCCTATTAGACTATGGGCGTATACCAAATAACAAGCTGCAGAACAATTTCCGTAGTCCCTCAAAGGGATAAGCAAAATACTCGGTGTAAATTATTGATAAATTATTAACATGCCATAACCGGCTGTTGACCAATAAAACTTGCACATTTTCTTAAAAAAAATAAAATGTAACATCAATTTCTCATTCATAATATCAGTGACCAATGGATATGTATAGACTTCAGCAAACCATTACTAAAGATGAACAATGGGCCCGGTATGCGGAGCCATTGTTAAGCCAGATGTTATCACCTCCCACGATTTCTGGTGGTAACAAATAACCGTCCTCTTTCACAATAACTTAACCATTTTTTACATTATGATCTAGGTCGTTGACCCTAATTTCTTCGGAAATTGATACCAATGAAGTTAAGCTAAGTTACTGATTTTTAATTCTGCACAAAGTTGTTAGGTCAGAAGCTTGCCCACAACATTCTGGCATAATGTTTGTTTGTCTTTCTTCCATTCTTCGAATAAATGTAGGAAAAACATGGCAAAGTTAACTGAACACGCACTATAGAATCTCTAGATTATTATTTTGCGAATGAGGATAAGTATTTGCGCTTTACGTCATTAAAAAGACTTCGTCTAAATCGGAGAAGTGGTAACACCTGGGTCTTTTCAAAACGGCGAGACAATATAACAATGGTCCTCCACTTCCCAATGAAAAGGAATCTGAAGTAGTTTTTTTCTACACCGCACGCCGGGCCGGTAATTGATTATCTTTAGCTCCATGTTTCTGAAGTCTAGCGTATCTATTGGTCACTGATATTGGGGAAATAATTGAAGTGACATTTGATTCATTTTCAAAGAAAATGTTTTATTTGGGGCAACAGAACGTTTATATGATTTGATAATTTATTATGAATTTACACTTGGTTTGCCCTCCTCCCCTGAATGGGACTAACGAAACACAGCAAAGAAGGGACATGCCCCCCGTCTATTGTGTGGTTTCTACCCTCCCCAATTACACGGCAATGGTGGTCCAATACGGGACCAATATTATTATTTATTGCCCTATATGGGCTTACAATATGGATAATATATTTTGCTCATGGGCCCCATATTGGTAATAACATTGGATTCCACTGAAAACGCACCGACACTGAGCCCTCCAAGCCACTGGGAACCATCCAGACACTGGAACCATCCAGACACTGGGAACCGTCCAGAAACCATCTGGGAACCGTCCAAACACTGGAACCGTCCAAACACTGGAAACCATTCACACTGGGACCACCAAGCACTGGGAACTGCCTAACAATGGGAACCACCCAGACATAGAATCCCTACGTGAACAGCAAATATTGGAAACCACCCAAAACATGGAAAAGACTCAACTCCACGACCCCACCCCCCCCCCCCCACCAAACTGAACTCCTTAAATTGTATCAACCAATCAGTCCAGCAGTGCATAAATAAGGATATATTCCTTCATCAACAGGGTGGACACCTAATCTACAGTGAGAGCTACATTGCAATACGTGGATAGGATTGGAGTCGAAGTGATAAAAATTGGCACCAGGTTTTCTGTGCTGGCATTTGATGCCCAAACTATCATTTTTAGTGGGTCTCTACAACTGTGGGTCTCTACCATGTGGTATAGTATATAGGACGGAAGATTCTCAACACTAATATGGCCAATATTGAACCAATGATTGGCCAATATTGGACCAATATTATACCATATGCTGGCCCATGTCTTTTCAACAATTATTTAATATGCCATTTTTTTTTCAAGCTGCATTTCTTAAAAAATTAATTAGATAATTTCGAACTACTCACATAGTTAATATTTTTTTGAAACTGGTTATATATAAGTATTATTTTTATCAATGGCATTGAAATAATCGTGCTCTGTTTAAACCCCATTGTTAGACTATTAGTGTATTCCTATAATGTATTATTTGACGAGTTCCCTCGCCCTGCTCTTTTTACGCATCAATTGCTTTTTAAGTCAATAATGGCAATGTTATCCCAATAATTGTCTCCTATATTGGCTGCCTTGTCTTGGGTCAATATTGTTCACCAATATTGGACCAGTAAGGGGTGCCGATATTAAGCCGATATTCCACAGCTGCCATGGAAAACCATATTGGTGACAATATGCAATAGCCCAGTGTTACCGATTGCCAAGAATACCAACTGATACCATTTTATTGCCCTTGGAGACCAATAAAGGCCCGCCCACATAAGGCCGATGCCAAGATTACCGATGGGGACCCATTGTTGGGCCAATGTGTGCGTGCTATGTGTGGTATACTGGAAAATTGAACGTTTTGCCGACATGCGAAACTGATTGCATCATTGCTGACCGTTAATAACGTAATTGCTAGGCTGTTGTACTTCATTTTTTGTTCAATGGACAGAGGGGAACCATAGCATATATTGGTATCAAAATTAAGTGTCGGTGAAAACACGGTGTTGTCTAGGCATGTAGGGGACTGCTCTCCCGAAAATGGGGGGGGGGGGGTGTTTGCCACCCCCCCCCCCCATTCATCACTTTGGGATCACCCTGATATCGTACCCATGTTTGTTTTTGGATGAAAAGGAGCGGAACAGGTCAATTGACAATTAAATTAAATAATTTTGGCACCAAAAAATGGGTTTACACCCGCGTCGTACCTCCATACTTCGAAAGTTGTTGCATTTGGCGTACCCAATTAGCTGACAGAAGGAACGGGCCCAACAAATTGAGAACAAATAAGTAATTCTTTTGAAAGCTACTACACAAGGATCACAAACGATTACCAATTTTGGAAAGAAATAATAATTTTAAAATCATTCCAAAACCTATTATATTCCGTTACCTATATTCTTTGTTTCAAAATAAAAAAAATAATGTTGATTTTTGTTAATTTTCGTTTTTTTTTTCTATATTTCAGTTGGAATCTGAAGACATAAGCTTGAGTTAAAAGTTGAGTCAAGATTTAATCAAAATGATCCGCAAAACACATTGTTTCTGTTACTTCCTCACCCGAGTCAAAAATGTGAAATTAAATGTTGAGAAAGCAGTTTTGAAGTGACTTAACGTTGCGTGACAATATTGTTTGACTCCATGGTTTGAACCATGGAAGAAAGAGATAAGCAAAGAGGTTCTATATAGATAGAGAGGCGAAACTTTACGTAATCTTTAGAAATTCATCGTCTCGCATGTTTTGCCGACCACAATAGAAAAACATAGAGTACCAACAATGAAGAAAGCAAGGGTGCCTCAGCTTCTTCCACATACTGGGGTGCCGCGTTGCATATACAGGGCGGTGTCCAAAAAAAGTGGTGAAAGCGCATAAACTACGATTTCTCCAAAACTGCGATGAAGCGCTGGGAATTTTATTTTCATGATAGTAATTATACTCTTTTGTATAAACTGTGTCAATCCCATGACAATCAGGCCTATTGCAAGCAGAGAAATAAACGATATTAAAGAGTCTCTGTTTTTCATCCATTCCATGGGATTTACACAGTTAGTGATTATCGTTACATCAGATAGATTTGTGGTTCAAGAAGTGTGCTATTGACTAAAGATAACCTAGGGAACATGAAAGTGATATGCTACTAATTAATACAGTGCCGTATCGGAACAATATCTTACATGCTAATAATAATAACTTTTAAGCTGACAATACTCATTCTAAAGGGTACCTGTTGAAATATTCATTGGGGAGTAATGCATGTATATGCAACAGATTTTAAGAAAGCAATGGATTTTGCTGAAATGAAATTTTAGATTCGACGTCAATTGTTAAAGTAGAGAAAATAATCAATAAACTGATAGGGGTTATCTATTAGCAAGTTCAATGAAAATGAATGGACACGTTCCTCCAATTATTGTGCTATTTATAAAAATTCACAAAGATGAAAAACGTTTTTTTTTTCCCCGGAACTTCAAGGAATAAAGCATCTGTTGTGTCATTAACATTGGGTCTGACAAAAGATGCCAGGGCAAACAGGGTACTGCCGAGCAAGGACTTCATGTCCCTAAGCTATTTTAATTTTTTTCGTGTAAAAAGAATGTGACGAATGTATGACATTTTAAAAACGCATGTGCCACTTAGTTTACAAGTTTAGATCTTTATCACCAAAAAAAATGCACAGGTAAAGATAACAAAATAGACACAGCCAAAGTTTTGATTTGAGTGATCATAATTAATTGTAGAAATGCGTGTAGGCCCCATCATTGCAGTTATTATTCCTAATGGCCTAGTGCCCCTTAATAAATCTAAAAAACGGAGTATACTATTCCTGTGCATTTTCTATTTAATAGTGGAAAGGGTATGCCATGAAATACAGCAGCAGTATTTCAATGTGTGGAAATCGCTCACCCGACAGCAGAACGGACAAATGATGTTAACTGTTTGTAAAAATCCCATTGGAATGGGTGAAAAACCGATGGCGTTAATAATCGTTCATAATCTTTGGTTTGCGTGGGCGGATTGTCACGGGATTTGCACAATTTACACAAAAGGATTTATAATTAATATTCACCATGAGAATGAAATCCACAGCTTCAGTAGACGTTTTGAGAAATCGGGGTGTATCTGCTTGCACCACTTTTTTTGGGTCAAAACCGGTACACTAATAGGTAGTGATACAAATTGATGTATGTGTTATAGGTGGCAGGTGTAATAATAGGAAAATGGAATCATGTGTCAGATACTCTTTTTTCTCAATAATGCAATGCCGCGCTTAGGTGAAAAGATGTATGCATTGGGCCGGTTATTTAAATCAAGAGGACTGACGTGTCATTTCATTCGTGGTGGGCCATGGGTAGGACAAAATTTAACCACCCAATAAGCACCCAAATCCAACAACTGATATTTTGGCGGATTTGTTTTGTATCGCATGACATTATAGTGTGTATACAGCACCAAACTAAATATTATTCCGTGCAATCATTCAAAATGTCAGCGCCCAGCACGGACACTGGTTTTGAATGGGCTCAACACCCTTGGAGATAAAATGAACACACCGGCCCACTTCAGCCGACTAATTAAAGAGTAATTGCTAATTAAATGGCCGTAACTATCACACATGATTTCCCCGGGTCGTGCACGAAACTCTATTGCACTTACGACTTTGGTTGCACGACCGGGAAATTCACTTTTGAGTGCAACAAAATCGTATCTACAACAATTAGGCCTATTAGCTAATAACTCTGCAATAAATTGAGCCGTACATACTTGAAATATATGTTAATTCTGCGTATTCTTTACTTTTGTAAATTAATTAAGTAGGGAGCGTAATATTGAGTGGAAAAATGTCGTACTACATTTTCTGTTATGTTTTTTAGTTTTTGTGCGAAATTAGCATAATTAGCATAAATTTGATAACAAAAAAAAATGAATTGCTCTTTTCACAAAATATTTTTTTGGGAGATTTTTGACTTTAAACCTTTTTTCACGACATCTCTTTACAGAACAAAATGTCGTAGCTCAACTATTTGTTTTCCAGTGTCGTGCAACAAAGTCGATCTAACCAGTTCCGACTTTGTTTGCACGACACGGGGAAATCAATTTTGAAGGCAACAAAGTAGTATCTACACCTTAATAGGCCTCTTCATTTCATAATACTTTTGCAATAAATTGAGGCTGTCACCTGAAATGTATATCAATTAAGCGTAATGGAACTAACCCTTTCATATTTATATAAATAACTCAATTTCACCAAAAATGTCAGTTACGACTTTGTTGCACCTAACATGACGATAGCACCACCCGGGGGTTCTTGATATTGGGTTCGGGAACCCTGCTCGTTCCGACAAAAGAGGGACTATAGTCGATTTCATAAGGTAGAGTTATGGGCGGAGTTTGGACTCGTCCATTACTCCAAATAGGGGACAGAAATACCAGAAAATCTTTCGATTTCTTCCTCGCAATGCAAAAGAGATCGATTGAAAGAACTGACCAACGACAAATAAAAGTACTTGTTCGTCCATCAATACTTTGTATTTTATCCTACGTGTATCTACCCCAGAATTGGTTAAAATTGCCTACACCCACATATAAATTTTCTAATGCTTATCCGGTGTTCAACAAGGCAGAACTTTTAATCTTCACTATTCTAAACTCAGCTTTCACCTGTTTTCACTGAACTATTCTAGATTTATTTTTGCGCTTTCTTTGAGTATTCTAGGGTTTATACTATTGATTAGGGGACTGTGAATGTGCCCAACCGCTTCAGGGTTGGTTATCATGACTATAGCGCACATCACAAATACACCCGTACTACATTTTAAAATCCTATACTTCCTCAATTCATACCTCCACCTACAAAAAAGTATAGGCTATTCCACTATCAACTGGATCCAGGATTGCAATGGTTTTGGGGGTGTAAATCATTATAATAGGGCTGTTTTGATCTTAGAGTGTTCGGTGCGCATGGCTCAGAGCGCATATCTCTGTAGCCATGGCGCGTATGTTCAAGGGTATTATGTTTGATAAGCGATACTTTTGCAGGGGAAGTTTCTGCAGTTTTTGAGTTCTGCACAGGTATTAACATAATCATGATGATGGTGCACTTCATTTTTTTTCTTAATTTATCATGATAT